>PYHX02000467.1:23288218-23323268 GCA_004302925.2 Cochliomyia hominivorax | reverse complement strand
TAGTATTTCACCACTGTGGCTTTTATACATATGAACGATTTCATTGCATTTGAGTATCTCGTTGAATATTCCTATGCTTTTTAAGTCTCTAATATTCTTTGGACAACAATCTTGGTCAAATTATGTTTTCATATCTCTGTGTAAAAATCACAACTATTGCATCACTTATACAATCACTCTGAATTCGTGCATTTTTATTTTTGCGAATTTTGTGTACTTTATGTTGAAAACTTTGATTTAAATCGCTATAGTGAGAAAGGGGATACATTAATAATTTTTTCTCTCGCGATTATTAGAAATAAGCTTGAAACTATAACACACATGTATTAAATCCTCCCATTATTATAGACGTTTTTTTGTTATACACCTTGTTATAAACTTGTCACAGATATTTTTTTAATTTATCAATAAAGCCTGCATGTAAGGTTCGTACCCAGAAAAACATATTAAATTTAAAAAACTATTCAATATAGACCTATTCGGTTGATATTAGCATAATTATTTTCTATCCTTAATATAAGTGGTAATTTGAAGAAGTTTTTTATAATGAATAATTCTAATAAAACGTAAATCAGTATCAAAGAAGCATTACATGCTTGATAATAAGAATTATATTAGTAAAGGTGTTATACAACTTTTTATTCTATTAGCCCAGATTGTTTTGATGATGTATATGAGGGTTACCTCACCTTGACTCACCTTCTAAAGCTTTTGTTACATCACACTTTTACATGGTAAAGAATTTTAGATTCGATACATTTGAGTGTAGATTTTTTAATTTTTGAGTTTATCTTTATGATCTGTCTTTTTCTGATCATATAACTTAAGGTGATATGAAACCGAAAAAGTTTAGATAAAAAATAAAATACATTTGGCATATTTTTCCAGTTACTGAAGTTATTGCTACATTTTATTAAGTTTTTTTAAATAAAATAGAATTTAAATTTATTCAGTCCTCATTATATCAAAAAAAATTATAAAAAATGTAGCAAAGGGTTTTACATATATAATCTTAAAATGGAAAATAATAAGTACTAATTTAAACATAATAATTCGGGTCTTCAAGATAGAATAAGGATCTTTGTTTCTGTGGTTAATTTGTTAAGAAAATTAAAATTTCATTCTTTTAATGGAATATTTTAAATACATTTAAGAAATGCATTTTATTCAATTTAAATCATTTTATTTTGTTTTAAACAAAATTTTTTATAGGATTTATTTTTTATCACCTTCTTCTTTCTCAAAAACATGAGAAAACTTATGGTCTAATTCTCTTATGAACTTTCAATGACAGAAAAAAGAAAAACTTTAGTTCATATAAAATTGTTGACATTTCAAAAAACTCTTATTTTGTTTATTTCAAGTTTTTGTATCATTTTTCATAATTTCTTGTTGTTGTCTAATTGAAGATCATGTTATTCCTGTTTCTACTTGGTTTTAGTTGTGATAGTTGCAATGTAAATATAAGACGAATTTTAAATACCCTTAAACTTGCTTAAGCTTATTCCATATGAATGGGAGATTTTTGGATTCAAATTGCCCTTTAGAATTTTGAGTATTTTATTGCTTTGAAACATATGGACTTATTGTAGGTACTGAAATTGTCCTCAACATTTTCATGATTTTCAGCAATACCAAATTTGTTAAAATATTGCAATTTATGAACAAATGAATTTACATGAAGTTAAGCATTTTTGTAAAAAAAAAAAAAATAATAATTTTTATGAAATTTGTTTAAATTTAAATCATGAATTTTTTGAGAAACTTTTAATTTAAAAATGTAAATGATCGTTTCTACTAAATGTGGAATGATTTTAATAAATTTCACATAAAGAATGCAGACTGTAGGCCGAGTAAGTATGAACTACATGGATCTCATAACATATGCTTTCACAACCACAGCGGGACCAAATAATAAAATGAATTGATAAAAGATTTGTAATCGTCTAATGATATTTAGCCCCTATTCACAGCTATGAATTCCTCAAAGGACTTTTCTAGAATTTAAAAAAAGGAGAATTTGCAACTAAAGTTTCAATAGTAGACAGAAGTTGGTGATGTGCCCAAGAAAAGTGGAAAACTCTCTCACATTTGATTGTGGATTCTTATGTTATCTGTGCCCAAAAACTACACAAACTTCGTTTAAAACTTAAGTTTAGGCTTCTAACAGTTTATTATATACTGAAAATAATGGTGGTTTATTCTTTAAGTGTACTGTTCGGCTTGGAATCACTTCCGAGTCAATTAAACGATTTCCGTCCTTCTGTCTGTTCGGCTGATGGTCCACGTAAACGTTCTGAACACTCTACAAGTCGCAATTTATTATATATCTTTATGACGTTTTTGGCGCAAGGATGAAAATTAGTATTACCTCAGGTACATCCCATGTCCTCCGTGAATGAAGTTTAAAGCTCATAAAAATTAAATATAAAGCAGTTTATACGAAACTTAAGAGAAATAAGGCTATAACATACAAAATCAAATATCACTTTGAATGATATAAATCACACATCAACTCTGTTACTTTAATCAAATTTGGTGAAACTAAGATAAATATAAACAAAAATCGATGTGTAAAATTATACGAGGGTCGGTTTATAATTTGTACTTTTTTTAAAAAATAAAATATTTTAAATTATATATGTTATATTATTTAATTATAAACAAAATTGTTATCTAAATTAAAGCTGATTATATTATATTCCATTTACAATAATTTTATTTATTTATTTTTTTTTTTTTTTTTTTGCAAAAGACTATAGACATGCAAATTCATATATTTAAATCAGATAATATAAACTATATTTACAAAACATTATTATTTATAAACAGAATCAGAATCTTTTAGTTTATTATATTGTTGAAGGATAATTACAATATCAATTTAATACAATAGAAATTAATTTACATTCTACACATCTTTAACTATACCTGATTAACAAATAATTAGAAATTTACTATTATTTCAAAAATATTTATTTTATTACTTTCTATAAAGTAATTCTGATAAACAATCAAATTAGTTTAAGATAAATAAAATTTTATTTAAGTATCCATAAATACTTTAGTTGTTGATATAAACAATTTCTAAATAAAATTTATAAAGAAAATTAATTCACAATTTCTACGTATAATTAATATTTATTATTTTATTTAATACTCATACGCCCACATACTATTGTATGTTATTGCATGCAATACTTCCATGTAATTTCACTTTATATTTTTGTATGCGGGACTTTTCTATTTAAATAAAATATTTATTTAAAGAAATGCAGTAATTTATTATTCATTTGCTAAAGAGTTACTTTATTTGTATAAGTGTGAGCGAAACTCGGTTACTCATATTTACTCAGCAAGGACTGCACTGCAGTAATTGTTAACATCTTCAATTAAGTTAATTTTAAAAACTTTAAAATCATTAAAGTATCTCGAATCAGAAATTCTTGAAAAACGAATCAATGAACTAAAAAGTTATTTGTGGAACAAAATTCGCGACATGTTTAATTTACCAAAACTAATACTTTTACACTACGGATTTTCTTTAATTTAACACTTTTTCCGATTTCTATTATATAATTCGTAAATTATGTTGATGAATTTTTATGATTCTGTTGCTCTAAATCTTAATTTATATTAATTTATAATGAAATTTAATGGAGTTTTACTTCGAAAATTTACAACATAAACAAGAAAGAATGCTATATTCGGCTATAAAGCATCTTTAGAACGAATGTGTGTAAGTAAATACGTTATGTTTTGTACATAAAAATTTTATTTTTCACTAAAAATTTAATTTTTCACTAAAATTGAATTTTTCACTAAAAATTGAATATTTCACTAAAAATTGAATTTTTCACTAAAAATTGAATATTTCACTAAAATTGAATTTTTCACTAAAATTGAATATTTCACTAAAATTGAATTTTTCACTAAAAATTGAATTTTTCACTAAAAATTGATTTCAAAAATGAATTTTTCACTAAAAATTGAATTTTTCACTAAAATTGAATTTTTCACTAAAAATTGAATTTTTCACTAAAAATTGAATTTTTCACTAAAAATTGAATTTTTCACTAAAAATTGAATTTTTCACTAAAAATTGAATTTTTCACTAAAAATTGAATTTTTCACTAAAATGATTTCACTAAAATTGAATATTTCACTAAAAATTGAATTTTTCACTAAAATTGAATATTTCACTAAAAATTGAATATTTCACTAAAAATTGAATATTTCACTAAAAATTGAATATTTCACTAAAAATTGAATATTTCACTAAAAATTGAATTTTTCACTAAAAATTGAATTTTTCACAAAAATTGAATTTTTCACAAAAATTGAATTTTTCACAAAAATTGAATTTTTCACTAAAAATTGAATTTTTCACTAAAAATTGAATTTTTCACTAAAAATTGAATTTTTCACAAAAAATTGAATTTTTCACAAAAAATTGAATTTTTCACTAAAAATTGAATTTTTCACTAAAAATTGAATTTTTCACTAAAAATTGAATATTTCACTAAAAATTGAATATTTCACTAAAAATTGAATTTTTCACTAAAAATTGAATTTTTCACTAAAAATTGAATTTTTCACTAAAAATTGAATTTTTCACTAAAAATTGAATTTTTCACTAAAAATTGAATTTTTCACTAAAAATTGAATTTTCACTAAAATTGAATTTTTCACTAAAAATTGAATTTTTCACTAAAAATTGAATTTTTCACTAAAAATTGAATTTTTCACTAAAAATTGAATTTTTCACTAAAAATTGAATTTTTCACAAAAATTGAATTTTTCACAAGAAATTGAATTTTTCACAAAAAATTGAATTTTTCACAAGAAATTGAATTTTTCACAAGAAATTGAATTTTTCACAAAAAATTGAATTTTTCACAAGAAATTGAATTTTTCACAAAAATTGAATTTTTCACAAAAATTGAATTTTTCACAAAAAATTGAATTTTTCACAAAAAATTGAATTTTTCACAAAAATTGAATTTTTCACAAAAAATTGAATTTTTCACAAAAAAATGGAATTTTTCACAAAAAATTGAATTTTTCACTAAAAATTGAATTTTTCACTAAAAATTTAATTTTTCACTAAAAATTTAATTTTTCACTAAAAATTTAATTTTTCACTAAAATTTTGGCGTACAAAATAAACAATCCTTGTTATTTGATTACTTTTAACCACTTTTACAATTCTTTCACTTTTTTCAAGAATATTGGTTAGTGGTTGTTATAGCTTTGAAAAAAAAAATAAAAAAGACGTTTGAGTTAGTTCTTGGAATAATGTTAGGAAATTTAAAGTTCTTATTAATTTTAGATGGTATTATTCAAAGTTTTTCGCAAAAGTGGTTAATGTCCCTGATGGTTTTGATTGAGAGATTGAATGAGATTGAAAAATTGTTAACACACGTTTTTCAATAAAATTTTTAACTCAAGCACTATTTGATTATTTTTGATCATGTTACCTTTATAAGGTATTTCAATATTGCTAACCTGATTAAAATGAGTGTCCAGAAAAAAGTGCGTACTATAATTAAAAAAAACTTAATCCTACAAATTGTTGGCATTCAAAGATATGACGTCAAATTATTTCCAGTGCTTTTAAATAGAACCAGAAGAACATGTCATTTGATAGAAAAGAAAGAAAAAGCATTTTCAAAAGAACTCCCAAGACATACGATAGGAAAGCAGCCCGTTTAGCTCAGGCCTTACAAAAAATTAAAGCCAATTGTCCAAAATGTTTTGGTATGGCAAGCAGTATGTAGTTGCTGCAAAAGAAACAAATCATTTGTGACAACGGACTCTACATATACCGAAATTCACATCAAGGAGTGTCTACTAAAATACTACTTCCATTCATAAGATTTCATTTTGTGTTCATTTGGTTTTGGCCTGAGTTGTCATTCTGTTTCTACGGTAAACCATTCCTTGTGCTATTTGTACCAAGAAATACAAAACCTCCAAACCGCTCGGGGTTAGGGCCAATAGAGAGAGCTCCTGTTAAAAAGAATTAAAGAGCACAAAAATGATGTCCAAAAGTGGGGTAGATTTTAAATGGAGATGAATTATCTGAACGTTCAAATTTTCAGTACTGGTGATTTAAATTTGAAAATTTCGTGGTTTCGTTTTCATTGACATATAAGTGTATTAAAATTTTTCAATCTCACTCCTTACAATCGCAAATCTGGGTCGAAAATTCATACGGTCATATTGATGTTGTAACCAGTTTTGTAGAATCATATCAAATTTGTTTTATATAAATTATTTCAAGTTATCAATATATCAATAGAAAATTTATATATACATAAGCATAAGTCTATAAATATATATTTCATACAATTCATAAATATATTGAATAATTTTCATATGTCATGACATATAAATAACCTTTCGATAACACATTTCCTGTCATCCTTCCTTGAATCTGCAAGAGACAATAGTTACCATGAATTGGGAAAAGAATAACAGTATTTTTTGCTAACAATAAATAACAAAACCCACAAAAGGAAAATTGTTAAACACAAATGACAAACAAGAAAAGTTTCAATGTATTCTTCATGGTTTCCTTTTCATTTTTTTGGGTTTCTACTTAAAGTTTATTCTTCTTCTATACGAAACTTACAAAGTACTCTTATGTTTTTGTTGCCAAGCCAGAATGTATATCACAATGTGTGTATGTATGGGTGTCAATACTTTAAGATAGGAAGTAAATGACAATGGAAATTATTTCTTAAATTTAGTTTGGGTTATATATCTTTTATAACTGTATTACCATATTTTAATGTCATTTATCAAAAAGTTAGTCTTTAATTCAAATATAATTAGCAAATGAAAAATGGAAGTTGCAGTAAATCTCATAGGTAAAATTGAGAAAAAGCTTAAGAATAATTTAAATTTTAAAGTTTAATTTATTTAATATTGAAAAAAAATATTGAAAACAGCAAGTTCGTATTGATTACATACTGCAGTTTTTCTTCAGTAAATAATCATAGATTTGTAACGTATGAATACATACTTATGTAGTGTACTAGCTAAGATCCGGTGTGCTTTGGCGTCCTTATAAAGTGGGTAGTACCCCTCCAAATGGTCTTATCCATCCATTCTATATTTTTGTCAATAAAAAAAGATCCTTGGGAAAGTAATCGGAACCAATTTTTATACTTTCGATTTTACAGCTCTTTAAATATTCGATAATTAATATTTACTTTGTATGGAGAAAAACTCAGGGAGATTTTATGGGCAATACAGCCCTTCGAATCAGATCAGTACTGCATCGTGAAGCTGCACCGCCAAATACACATTAGGAGTATAAAAAGGGAATAGAAGACTAATACCAATTCCTCCTTCTTAAGAAGCTCTCGGCTACCCGTCCCTTTGCATGACTCTACGGATAGGCGCACCGCGTAAAAGCTAGTTTAATATAGTAATTAAATGGTGTAGAAAACGTAATATCTAACTTAAAATAGTGCAATGTAAATAGGACGGCGGTAAGACAACCGGCTTGTATTTCTGGTGAAATAGATTAGCTGATCTTCCATTTACATTTTCATGAATTTAGGCAAAATACTCCTTTAATTTCACATATATAAGTAAGAATGGTCTTAAAAATATTTTCCCCATGTATATCTGTCATGTATATGTATATCATTTAATATGAAAAAGAAAATATACAAAAATATTTAACAATAAAAAAGTTAAATTAACAAAAATTTTATTCAAATTAACTTAATCTTAGTATGTAAAATTAAATAAATTTGTGTGTTATTTCATTTAAGATGTGTTACAGCCGTTTTAACTTTTTTATATTTTTAGTTCATTTTTTTACGAAATTTTTAATTCAATTCAATTAAACATCATTAAGTAAAAAAATTTTTCGAATAAATTTTTAACAAGTCTTTCGAAGAAAATTCTTCAATTCGAAAAAAATTTCTGTTAATTAGAATAAAAATCTGTTTATTTAACACCTTTTTTCCTTATAATTCTACGAAAAAATTTCGTTAACATTACGTACGACATTTGGTACAGGGTACTGATGAAACGAATCTGTGTTTAAACTGATTGGGAGTAAACGAATTCTAAAACACTGTGGTCAACTAACGCAAAGTTTCCACGTCCTTGAGTATTTAAAATTCACCACAGCTATTCTTACTTGTTTTTTGTTTTCGATTAAGTTTTGCTAAATCATATTTGAATTGGACTAAAGCAAAAAAGGGACTGTATTATTAAGTGTTAAGTCAAAATTAAGCCTATTGAAAGCGGAAATATTCGACAATCACCAAAACCATTGGATGGATATGTTTTGACCAGTGGAATTAGTACTTTCTTCCGTCCAGGGTGGGAGCATTCTGCTCAATTTGGGCTTAGAAATTAGACTGAGGTGGTAAGAAAACAAAGAATACATTTGGAATAGTGCTTAGGATTTGAACCTCGAATTTAAAGTAAATTTTGTTATTTTATAAATTGCAATGAGTTTGCGGAAAAACTTGCGAATTTTACCAGATTTCATTTTAAACTTTAATTATTCTACAAATAGGCAGTTAATTCAAGGAGTCAAGCAATTACTTTAATTCCCCATTAATGTTTCAATTTTTGTTTACGCGCATTTTCTCTGAGGAATTTTCTTCATTTTCGAAATAAAGTTATCTTTTTACTCATGGTGATAGAAAAAATTCTATTAAATCATTTCCCATTGGTAACATTTTATAAACGAACAAAATTTTAAAAACTTTTCAATACTCAAGTTTTGCATGTCAATAGGAAAAAATAAACGTATTTCAAACGATTGACAAATTCACAATACAGTGACAGTAAAAAAGATTTAAAATAAAATGTTGACAATATGACAGATAAGATAAGTGATATTTACATAAAAAGTACATATAAACACATAAATAAAAAATACGTTAAATCTGTTTTATAAAAAATATAAAAGAACATTTAATTATATAATTTATAAAGATTGTCAACAATGACGATAAAATACTAAAAAATTGTCTTTTGATAATAATTATGAATAATTTCGGGTCTTTGAGTTCAGATGTGAATATGTAACTTATTTACTTAGAAAAAGTGTTATAATTTATGCAGGCTACAGTGGGCCAGAATCGATTTTTTTGTCATGTCCAAGGATGTTTCAATAGATAAATTAAACGTTTCGATTGTGTGATGTGTGTTTTTCTAAGAATGTAAAGAGTTATGGTATTTGGACACGCATCAGGAGAAATACAAAACTACCAAAAAGAAACGTTAATCTTTTAAGTCAAGAAACAACTTTTAAAAAATTGAATTTCATACCAATAAAGAGCAATCTAAGTTTTCTTGTTGTTCTCATTTTAAGAAGGGATAAAAGCATTAAATGGCAGAAGCCAAAGTGTATCAACATAAAGAAATTCATCTTAAATTCGAAAGAAAAAACCTAAAATAAGCAAAGGATTGGAAAAAGCTTATATTTTCCGACGAAAAAAAATTATTTTAGACGATCTCAACTCATACATGACAAAACGTAATTTCGGCGGTGATGTGTTGTGTTTTGTTCCAACAGAATTAATAACGCAGTTTATATCGATTTGCCGGAAGGTGCTCGTCTTTCTTTTTGGCTGTAAAAATGTATGAATTTTACACATTACAGCAATATAACACACATATACTTTCCAAATAATGAATGGATTAAAATCGCATCTTCGGGATTTATTCCTACACTTTTGAGAACACAAGGAAATGATTTTCAATCAAATCGATAATAATAACCATTTGGAATCCTGTGAAGCGGTTTTCTTTAGTTACGTAAGATGCAATCCTAAAACAGCAAATTTTTCCAAAACTATGTCAATAAAACTAATTTAGACTTTAATTTGAAGGTATTTACGCCCGATTTTATAAGAAAAATAAAGATGTTATACAGAAGATATTGACAATTTTTCTACAAGTTTTAAGGAATAATTCGTTACATATTTTTACAACAGCACCTTATGATTGATGTCTTAGAGATACTTTTTGATTTTTTTTATAATTTTCTTACACGAACTACTCGTATGAACATAATATTATGACTTTTTATTTAAACATTTTATGATTGATCTAAATATTATAGAAAATAAATTAACAAAAGATAGATGTTGTGAGTTTTAATTTTTGAATGTTTAAAGATTTCTATACGGCTGCGATCAAAATAATAGCACCATTCACATGACACATCTTCGTTGCTGATTTGTGTTTTTGTTCATGAATATTTTTATTCAGAATTTTATGGTTCCGTTACCCGACGTATATTCTCTGTAAAAATTGATTTCTTGTAAATGAGTATTCCATTCAATTTGATTATGAAGACATAACATAAGATTGGGATTTCACAAAATAATAGCATCATTTCTATTATAAATAGAAATGATGATAAATAGATAACTACTTCTGTAATTTATAATCAACAAAGTCTTCAAGAAGCGTGTTATAGGAATTTAAATTGTTTGGTTTAAAAAATATACTTCAGAAAAACGTGAACTTCTTTAATGAACAAACTTATACTGTAACTAGAAATGTTATTAGACAATTAGACAAAATCATTACATTCGTATATTACGTTAATAGAGAAGGCGACATTTATATCAGCTCCCGGGATTAAAAACGGACTTAAATCTGTTAATTAGTACTGAAACTTATCAGAAGGCTTAGAGAATATTATTTCAAATTCATTGACCATGAAAAGTTCCCCTCTTAACTGCTCCACATGTGCCAAGTAGACTTAAGGTGGTATAGTATTATGTGGATCGATGAGTCTAAAATGTTTTTGCTTATAAAAGGGGCCTCCTAGCAAAGAATATAAAAAATTACAACAAAAACGGTTTTAACGTTATGGTATGGAGCTGATATTCGTACTATTGTGTTGGACCAATTATGGATGCGTCAGAATACGTGAAAATATTAGACGAAGAATTGCTACCGTATGCATCTAAACATATGCCTGAACACTGATGCCATGCAACAAGACAATGATCCGAAATATACTAGCAAAATACCTAAAAAGTGTTTTTTATAATGGAGTCACTGTAATGAAATCGCTTGCCCAGTCTGTCGATGTAATTCCAATTGATAACTTGTTTTCATATGAATAAAATAAGGGGTCATAAATTAAACAGACTAATAATAGCGATCTCCGGACCACCACAAATCAAACATGAAATTCTATTATACTGGAAATGTGAATGTAATAAATTCAATGGGAAGGCAATGTTTGGCTGTTATTACTCATAAAGGAAATGTAACAAAATGCTAAGATTAAATATTAAGATCAATTCGATAAAATACCACTAAAAAATTAACAACTAATATTTTGGCTTTTTGTTATAGTTGAAGCCGGGTGGTGCAATTTTGACCGCAAGTTTTTTGATTTAATAAAAATAACTTTTTATTCAAATGGCTTTTATGACTTATTAAAAAAAAAAAAAAAGTATGTATGTGGTGCTATGTAAGTGTACCTTTCAACATCTATAATTAAATTTTCATTAAAGACTAAATATAAAAACAATCAATTTTAAATGTCTGGACACAACAGGTGGTATCTTCTAACTTTTTTCTTAGATAACTTAGAATGAAAAGACTAATTAGCAAGAGACCTTGAAAATTTCAATTATAACATTTAATTAATTAATATCATACGCCACCATAGATAGTCTGGTTGTAGTGCGTGTGTGCAGATTTTTATATGTATACCGTTCGACTCAAATTAATTTTTGGAGTCGATTAAAAGTGTTCAGTTTGAACAGTATACTCAAAATCATATTTTCTCTATATTACAATGAATATTCAAAAGGTACAATTTTTAAGTAAAAATGAATTCAACAACATCTGGATACAGGGTAGATTAATAATGCCGTTATAAGTTGACCTACACCAGAGTTGACCGAAATAAAAATATCCTGACTCACGAAGTTATGTTACTAATTTTTGTCAAGTTGTATTTCTGTGCATATCATACGTGCATTATAACTGCTTCGCTTTTAGCACTTTGAACATGGCGAGTTTTCAGGCACTTTGAGTGAACGTTAAAATTTGAATACACTTTTGGACAACTTTTTGTGCTCTTCAGTTCATTTTTAAGAAGAGCCCGATATCTCTCCACTCGCCTTAGCTACGGGCATTTTGGAGGACATTCCTGTCTTGCTACATGTATCACATTATTGTTCTTGTGACACTCAAGGACTTGTTTACCATAGTGACGGGATGGGCAAAGTCAGGTCTTAAATAAGTGGACACACTTTGTATTCTTGTGAATGGGTGCAGCTTCTTTATAAACATTCCTTGATGTAACTTTCTGTATCTGTAGAACATATTGCAACAAATGATTAGATTCTTTCAAAGCACATTCCCTTGAGCATTCTCAATATACAATTTTTGAACAGCAGGTTGCGAAAAATCTATCAGAATATACGTTTCGTCATATATTGTGCTTCAAGAATATTTTTTAAGAAAAATTGGCCTCTAAATATTTATAAGCGTTCCTGTCAGGAACTTTTTGAGATATGTATTTTTTTAAACCCGCATTAGATTTAACTCTTCGTTATAAATAGTTCAAGCACTGAGAAAAGCTGGCTGCTTTCTTATCGGATGTATTGGGAGCTTTTTTGTAAATGCTTTCTATTTTTGGTCTTTAAAAATGTCGTGTTGACTTTTCCTTTTAACTGAACCCGATCTTCCATTAACGGTAAGTTGATAACATTGGAATCAGTTCAAAAGCAGACCGATCAATTCTTGTCCAACTTTTTTAAGACCAATTTAGGTTTTGTTGAAAATATTCAGTAGTTTGAGTATCCACTCTTTTTAAGTGGCCTTTTTAATCAATTTTAGTGAAAAACATGTGTTTAGAATTTTTCGATCTCACTCTTATATACAGTTATATTGTTTGCTATATTTACATATACATTTTGCTATAAAAAATCAATTTCATTATTTTCAATATTGAGTATTTATTTTTGGTTACTGCGTTGTTGGTTGTTAGTATACCAAGTCTGTCGAAGATTAAACGAGAATTTTCTATAAAAAAATAAAAAACAAATATTTTTGTTCTAAGTAAAAGAAACAATTTTTATATTTCGTGGTTTTGGTTTGTTTATACTTAACGATTAATTTAATATGTTTTTTGCTAATATTTTATTCTATTTTTATACCCTCCACCACCAGAAGTTGTAATGAGTTCGTAATTCGTGAGCGACGCCGAAAAGGAATCTCAGAAGAATTCTCAGACTCCATATATATTCCTACATCAAATTAAAATCCAAGTCGATTTCGCTAGGTCCGTCTGTTTGTTCATTCGACACATTCTCGCGGCTAGAATAATGGTCCGAATTCAATGAAATTAGGGCAAATTATTTGCTATTGTCTAAGCAGTTTTCTATTTAGAACCAGCTACATCGGTTCATTATAAAGAATTTATATACCGATATCTGAGACAATATCAAAATGAACAAAATTCGTTCAACTAGATAATTGTCTTCATTATAATGGTAAATGATATTTAGGATTCGGCAGAGCTGAATAAAGTATTCTTACTTGTTAAGTATTTAAAAGGGATCAAGAAATATTACTGTTAAAAATTTCTGGCAATAAAAAAAACTTAATGTAGAAATAAGATATTTAGATTTCATAAAAATCTTTGTTTAGATTGTTTTGGATTTAAAGTATAAATTATATTTTTTTCTTTGGACTTAAAGGAGAAAAATCATATTTATGTAGTTGCTATAAAAAGAAAATTAATAAAAAAGAACGGTTTTAATATTTACAGCTGAAAATAAAATTTAACCCACTCAAATTTCATTTTAGAATACTGAAAAAATATTGGGTAAGAAAATAAGTCGCTATGCCGGAAATGTATTGCTACTAGTGACAAAAATGTATCTATTTATGAAAGCAAGAGTAAAATTAAATTTCAACACTGTAACTTATATTTGTGATGCCAATGCAATGATCTGTATTTGTTGGATAGAGAAAATGCGTTTTTTTATGAATTTTTGCAATCGGTTCATACAGTCAGAGATTTTCATTTCCGAGTAACGCAAAATTCGAGAATACACGAAGAAAAATGTTCGTCGCAAACATTATTATATTCGTGCCAAACATTTATTGTTATCACCAACATGTTAACTGTTTATTTATTTGATAACACTTTCGTGGCTGTAACAAAATTATTTTTATGAATTTAAAAAAGAATTGTGGTTGCAATATGTTTGGAAATAAGTTTAACTGATCCCAATTTTATCGGTATTAAAGAGATCGTTATAAAAAAAAACTATTGCTATTAGGACTAAATGATATTTTTAGTTTACTGACAACTGAATATGAACGTATTTTTTACAATTTGTGTAAAGATGGCATATTATTTATAAATAAAATTAGGCAATTAAAATAAAAAAAATAAAGTATCAAATGAGAAGTATATTAAAATATTTCATATGAAGATATTTTTATTCAATAATAAAATAATGCGAAAAAAATGTTTGTTGAATTAACAATAGTTTTTATTGGAACAGCAATAATTCTAGTGGCGATAACAATAATTTTAACTATAATATTAGTAACGATAACAATATATATTGTTATCAATGCAAAATAACAATACAAGTGAACACATCTTTTATTGATATAACAATGAATTTAGTGCCGATAACAATAACTATTTTTATTAATGCAAAACCACAATGCGATTAAACAAACCTTTTATGTTGTAATAAAAGGTTTGTTAATTGGTATAACAATATTTTTGTGGTGATAACAATAACTGTTGTTTTAAAGCAAAATCACAAAGCGAATAAACAAATTAACAATAACGGTATGCGAAATTAAAGGATTTGTTTGTAGGGCGAATACTCGTGTACTTGATAATGCGAAAAGTTTTTCACTGAAGGCAATAACAACGTGCCAAATTTAAAGAAAATAGAATAAGCAGTTTAATCGTGATCGATTTTAACATTTTTCAGTTTTTGGAGCTTGTCTCGGATATCGAGCTATAATATGTTTTTTACACAACTGATTTTGCCTGTTTTAAATACTAAAATTATTATTCCACTACCAAATGATATAGCTAAATCTAATTGGGATCTGTGAATGTGAGCGTGCCTACAACATACAAACAGGCAGTTGAACAACCGATATAGTAAAATTTAGATTTAAGTTTGTTGATATAACATGTGTTGTTCATGAGGTATTCGATGATTCCTTTTAGGCGTTGAACTCACGGAATGATATATCCTCATTTTCATTGTGGTTGTGGAGGCTATGAAAACAAATCCCCTTTTACAATATCCCAAATGTTGCTATATAATACTGATGATTTCGGCTGCTTGATTCTTGAACTGTACAAAATATATATTTTTTTCACAATTTAAAAATTTGTTTAGAACTGTCGTCTGATCGTTACCTTAAACAAATCAAAGTATGGGATGATATTTTACCAAAGTAAATGTACGTAGTAAGGTTTCAGAATATTATCTATATGACACATTGATTGTGGGGTGTATCAAAATTTTATATATTTCGCCGTAAAACTATTTTTCCATTAAACCGATTTTCTTTTTATTGATGTAATATATATGTAGCTGTTTATAAGTAAATTTATAACAAATTTTAGTTTTTTTACCTTTTTTATTGATCAGCTGGTTTTGAAAAGACAGCTTAGGACAATAGAAAATAAAGGTCAAGTTAAATTGAACTCGGACATTTGCGTGGGAATGTATCCAATAGGCAAAATCTGAGTCAATTTTGCTATGACCAAATTGACTCAGACATAATGGCGTCTGAAATGAGTCTTTCTTAGCGTTACACATGGAATGACAAAGTTAATGTACTCGCTTCATCACTTTTGGTGATGGAGAATATAAAAATTGTTAACACTGATTATTAACTGAAAGAAGAGTAAAAAATAAAGAAATGAACTTCAATCGAAAAAATAGTTTTGTTTAATTTATCCTCACAAAAAAAGAGTAAAAATTAAGGTCATTTGAAAATAAATATTTTGCTTCAAGTTTTTCTATACTCTGATCAAATTAAAGTTCTACCCAAACCATGTACTACCAAAGCATGTACTTCATTTTAAATATCTATTTTAAATTTATTACATTTTTCCTAACTTAAAAAAAAAATCTTCTTTATATAAAGCTCAATAAAGAAGGTTCATTTGTTACGTAATTTCAGTTATTTAATGAAACAATTCTAATTTATGAATAACTTTTAAAAGGCAATTCAACAATTAGTTATTGTTTTCTTTTTTGTTGTGCAAACAACTTAATTGTTGTGCCAACCAAAATTAAAATTAAATTTGTTGAATATATTTCCCCCCAAAGAAAAGGGTTCTTTTTTAACGAAAATTAATTTATCAAATTGTAGCGCGAAATACACACTGAATTTAAAATCCGACCCAAAAAAACATAAGAAACATAAATATAAGCAAATGAAGTGAACTGGGAATTGTTGCCACCCTGTATTTAACATAATAAACAAAACGAAACAGACAACAAAAATAATCAAATATTTACTTTTATAAAGAAGCACTTTGAGAGCTTTATTAACATAAATACTTCAACTTGTTTCTGCTTCTGCTTCTTGTTTTTGTTTTTGTTTTCCAATTTTATTTTTTTTTTTGTGAAAATAACAAAGAGAAAAAAGGCTTCACGAAATAAATTTTAGAATAAAGAGTGAAATACCATAAAATGTGAAAATTTGAAAACAAAAAACAAAGAAAAAAGATAAAACTCAATAAATGAATAGAAGTTTGCACACATTTGCGTCAAAACCCAATGAAAAACTGACAAGGAAATAAAAAATTCAATCGATAAGGAGTGAGAAAGTTGAAAATCGGTAAAAGACGAATATTTTGGGATGTATAAGACATACTTATTCATTACAAATTATTTTTCATTACTTCCGAGATTCTTTTCATTGACATGTGCACTAGAGTGGGTCGAAAAAAGATTGTGTCAGTAGCCCCAAGAATAAAGGAATAGAAGATGTCGTTTTCAAAAAAGCAAAAAAAATATTTCTTTGATATTTTTTGAATCGCACATCATCTTCTAGCATTCATAAATTTCACTTCGAATCCTTCTCATTTAAGTTTACTCTATTCTGTCATAAAATTATTCCCGTATATAAATAGAAGGACTTGTCAAAGGATGGGTTTCAAATCATAAACCTAATTATTTAAATTATTCCGATCATGCTAAGAATGTACAAAAAAAAAATACATTTCTGAATACAGCATCAACTCTCATTCTCTCATTCTAAAAATTTTTCTTATATGGAGACCGACCCACCCTAATGCACGCGCAAACAAAAGTTATTTTCCAATATGTGTTCAACTGGAAGCATCAGCGTGAGCATGATTAATTTTGTTGTACCACAACCATATTATGATCAAAAATATGGGTGTGTCAGCGTCGGGCGAAAATAGATGGTGCTGTCACAATCATATTTTGTTGTGGAGCAATAACCATAAGAAGAAACCAAAATATGTTGGCTCTCGATTACAGTTACCAAATCTTATTATTTCCCAACTTTTGGTTGGAGGGTAATGTGTTGAATGAAACATACATGAAATATAATATATTCTTTATATCCAGTGTTGCCATAATGTAGGTTTATATCCTAGACTACTTTGGTCGTTTTTCATTTATTGTTCAAATCAGTGAATCCGCGGTACAAGTTTTCGTGAACAATTCATCCTTTTCAAAATGCTTAAAATACAAAACAAACACTTGATCACATTGAATCAAAGGATTGGCGGCTGCTTGTTGGGGCATTTTTTATGATTCTCTGCAGTCATAGTTAGAGAGTGTATACAGCTTTAGTTGATAGTAATAATACTAAGCGAAAATAGCTGTTTTTAGTTCGCATGCTTTACTTTCCTTCATTACCTTTCAATGTTTCTCGGTTTGAAAACGTATGGGAACAAATTTCCTGTATTTTAGTCTTCTTAAATGTAAGACAAGGGCTTGCTGTATGATTTCGATTGATAGTGTAAGTTTTTCGTACATCTGACAACAATATTAATTAAATTATGTTTTCAATTCCTTAACTGATTTATTTTTATACTGACAGGATGCCATCGTTCACGAAGTTTTTAAGTTAATGCAAATGGATTCTAAGCTTCTGATAACAATCGATAAATTTCGAAAGCTGTTTTTTTAAATAAAAATATTTTTTCAATTAAATTTTTGAGCACAGCAATATTTAATAGGGTAGACAAAATATGTAACTTTTGATTTACAGAAATTTGGTAAACTTAAACAGAAAAGAAATCCCAGAAAGTGAAAAACAAGAAATTTCAGAAAGTGAACGTGGTCGCAACTATGGGGCCTCAAAGAAGCATTAAAATCTTTGCGTATTACTTTTTGTAATTACTCAATTGCAAAAACATTCCTAAATTTTTACAACCTTAGTTAAATGTGGACTATAAAATAGTCCTCCATTTATTAATATCGGAAGACTATATCGTGAAGTTAATTTCATATAAATTCAATCAGCTAAAATCAAAAGTTTCACTTTATCCAAAAAATGTATTATGCCACGTTCAGTATTAATGCGACCGGCAAACTGAGTAATAATGACAGAAAATACAAAATTTGTCTCGTACTAACACGAATAATAATAATAATAATTATAATAACAATCGATAACTTTCCATGTGATATTTTAATATTGCATAAATAAATAATACTTTGTATAACCAATGAAACGATAGTTTAAAATAACCCGTTTTATAAAAATCATTAAATCTGTGATGTCATTTAAAATTTGCTACAAATTTCCCATCTAACAAAATTGTATTCCATTTTTACTCCAACAGAATCAACCGCAATTCCCTAATATCTTCACCACTTTTAGGGTGTACATAACAAACCATCACAAGTGTTTACGTTTAACAAATACAAAAGCTTGAATTAAGTCTTCCATTACCATCTTAAGTATATGAATATCACGTAAAGGTTAAACAAACATTAAACGTTTTCGTTTTTAACCGAAAAAAAGATAAATAACTTTTGAGATTTTTACTTTTGTAAATAAACAAACAGACAATAAAATTGTTGAAAATACCTTAATACAATTTTTATTTAAAGAAAGTGAAAATAAAAGATAAAATAAAATAAATCTCAAAATTGGTTTATTTGTGTTTTAACCTGTTTATCCCCAAAAAATAATATTTTTAAGATTTTGTCTTACTGAAGGATAATTTTTTAAATATAAAATTTTTTAAAGAAGGAATTTTGTGATTAACAATTTAATATTGATAGACAACATTTTAATAAAAGTATTTATAATGCAGTTGTTTTATTAGGTACTCTCTGCCATTGGTAATGCTTCTATGTTTCTATATAATTTTGTCATTAGGGTCGGTGTTTATGTCCTCCACTACCGCAAGTGGTTAGGAGACTCCATAATGTGCACTAATGATTTAGTTATGTTCGTCTGTTTGTCTGTTGTTGGAGCGCTTACATCTACAATAATTTACAGAGCTCAGTGAAATTAGGATCGATTATTTGTTATAGACCTAAGAAGCAAAATCAGCAAAATCGGTTCAGTATATCAAGAGATATATATCGATATATGAAGCAACCTTTAAGTTCAAACGAAGATCTGACATAAAAGTGTAAATTATAAGATGACAATTTACAATACAATTTTGCCATAATATTAAGCTATATTTGCGTGATTATCGTTACGAACTTATTTTATGACTCATTAAGTGCTCCTGTGTTATATTAAAAAAAACATATATATTATATACGTCTACGAGTGTGTATGTAAGAAACATTAAGCACACACAGAAAAAAATCAATGTAAAATTTATTAAAATTGAAAAGAATTAACTATTTTTTCAGTTATGATTTTGCTTTATAGTAAAAAAAAATAATAATTCAACATTATTTTACAGTAAATTCTTGAAATTTTGTTAGTTAAAAGTAATTTTAAAAATTTATCGTTGTATAGCTTTATAGATTAATATCGATTATAGATAAATATAATTTTACCACAAACGTAAGAACATTTATTTTAACTAAATAAAAAATATGTTGATATTGCTTCGGCACAGCTGAATATAGTATTATTAATTGTTCTACACCCGTTTCGTAAACGTCTAAAGTCTTCTTTAGTCACCATCTCTAATCTGCAACCAAGGCTTATCTCAACTTATACAAACATTTTGAGAAAGTACATATTTATACCCTACACCACGGAAGGTGGTTGGGGTATTATGTGTTTGTGCTGATGTTTGTAATATACAATTTTAAGTATACCGTTCGACTCAGAATCATTCCCATTCAGAGTCAATTTGTCCGTCCATCTGTGTGTCTGTCCGGCTTGCTGTCCATGTAAACATTGTGAACAATCTACAGGTCGCATTTTTAGAAATATCTCGATGAAATTTGGTACATATTATTATTTTAGCGTAAGAGCGAATCCTACCCGAAATGGGATTTTAAGGTCATCCCAAATATAAAGCGATTTTAATTAAATTTGGCTGATTTTGGTGCCAAATAATGGGCCGAGAATTGGTCCATTTTATCTCTTAGGCCGCATAAAAACCTCTTCAATATATCACTTTTAAGGGCAAAAATCTCACAAATACGTTAGTATTGTAAAAATAACTGGTCAAATTGAGATAAATATAAAAAAAAACCATATAAAATTTTTTTCGAGGGTCGGTTCATGAATTCTTGTAGCTAAAAAATTCCTTTTAAAGCGTATAAATTTAGCACAAATCTTAGTGTCACAATAACGTATTGCAAACTTAAGAATAAATCAGAAAATCGAATTATGCGAGAGTCGCTCATTAATTTTTCGAAACTTCTATTATTTATCGACAATGTGGTGTAGGGTATTAGATAGTTGGGCTTATGGGACTATAAATTTTTACTTGCTTTTATTCGATTTAAACTTTTTAAAACGATTTAAATAAAACTACTTTTTTAATAACTCCCAGATTCTATTGAAAAATATATATTTTCATTAAAATTACATTCTTAACTTAAATGATTTGATAGAACACCAATACAAATTCTTCCTTAATTTTATTCCAATATCTCAGCATAAATACCTCAGAAATCGACAAAATAATTCTTTTCGTACTTAAATACTCTGCTTTAGTTTAACCTGGAATATTTAAACACTCTTATGAAGCCCAAAAATGCTGATTATTAAGTTAATTATAAATATTGGTCACGTTTCGTGTTCTCAACTACAAAAAGTGATAAGAATAGAGTTCAAGTTTTAGCATTAATATTAAAATGGCAAATTTGCTGCACATAATAATACATTTAATGTTAGTTGTTGAATATTAATCTCATAAAAAAGGAATTAAATACTAATAAAATTGTATTACGTTTAGTTTTTGTGCTCACATTTGTGTTATTAATAGTTACAGACGTAGGAGACATTAATCGATATTTATTAAACACCTGTTACACAAAAAGTATTCTTGTAAAGATATATGAATGGAATTAAAGTAGCTTTAATAATAAGGGAAAATAATATAATATTATTAGACAAAATATATTTAAAATAGATCTGAGAAGTTTTCTGTTCAAAACCAAAAAAATCGATTCAAAATGCTAAAAGATGTAGACCAATATCTGAAGCATCCTCTAACTTCAAGCGAAGAAATCTTATGAAGAAATTGTTATATTTGTCATTAAATTAATTATATGAAAATTAAGGTATCATTACAAAATTTACCACTTTTTCGTCCAAAAATACCATCCAAAGTTTTCTTCATCCTTAAAAATATCACCTTTTTGTTAATTACTCACCCTACCGTTATAAGAGGTTTGGAAAATTAAAGATTACTTGACGTAACTCTTATAGTAACGTATATAGATTTTTCTAGAATCGTATAGTCCAGAGGAAAATAGTTGAATCTAAAGTGAAAAAATATTACCAGCTTTTCGAAAAAATCCTTTTTTACGAATTTCTTAAAAATAAAATAATAACTTCTTTTTGAATCCATATAGGTATACTGTATATAAATATATAAAATTTTGCATTTTGCTTGAAAAAATTATAAAAAAATCTATAAAGGAATGTCACTAAGCCATATTAGAGAAAGATAAAGCCAAATAATAGACCCAGTACAGTCGATTTTTAATGACTTATTTCTCGTTCAAAACTAAAACAAAAACTAAGAAAATTGTGTCAAGTGTAGAGGGCGCTCTTATCAGTATACACTTTTCGTTCCAGGACCTTTATGTTCACAAAGCCCTATTTCGGGAGGAACCCTTGTATGAAGGCTAGGATTCATCGTCTTTGTGCCTAGATCTCTAATATATTCCCAAGGTTTACAGTGGATAGCAAGACAGACGAATATCGTTAAATTGACTCAGATAATGACTCGAGCTAAAACGCCTAATCTAATATTAAATTATAAAAGAAAATATTTATAATATTAAATTATAAAAGAAAATATTTCATTAGCATTTCCTTGTTTGTAAGAAATAAATAATTTTATTTTTTTGTCTTTTTTGTTTACTTTTAGTATAAAAAGATTATCTTATTTTTTAAACATCCTAGCAAAATCTACCTGCATAATTTTTTATAAAAGTAAATGAAAAATATATAAAACTTAAAAAAGACATTTTCAAGTTGACACATATAATTTGCCCCCAAAAAATTGTATGAGATTGAAACACAAAGAAAGAAGATAAAAAATGTAATAAAAAATTAAGCCCAACCAAAATTTGTTTGACTTTGACATCTTAGAAGTATGAAACGAAGTGTAAAATTGGAACATCAAGTGAGTTTTCATAAAAGACGTGATTTTGTTGTTTAGCTAATAAAAATATATATTTTCAGATACATATATATATATTCCTTATTTAGAAGAGTATATTTAAAGGGACAAGGAGATTTAAATTAGATTTAAATTTAGTTTAAGCGTTTCATATAACAAATTGATTTAAAATTCAACATCGTAAATTGGGGAAAAATGTATTATAAGGTTATTTTATTAAAATAATAACTTAAATAATACCTGAAGTATTTATGGTTCTATGTATGTGTAAAGCACTTATTTAAAATATTGTCATGATACTCAGATATAAGGTAGATTATTGTCATTTGTATCAAATCTCAGAAATGAGGTATGAGAATTGAGACTGAGATTGACACTACTGATGAAACTTTAAACCTGTTTTCGAAAACACTTCCATTAACATTTTAACAGTGTTTTCTGTCACTTTGCGCGAACAGATTATACGTTAAAATCTATCACTCTATTTAACACCTTTTTTATGTTTTTCAATTCTATTAACAAGAGAATAAAATCTCTCCACTGGACTTACCTCCGGGCAATTTGGTGGATTTGTCTCTCTTGTAATTGTACTTCTCAAGGACATAGTGGCATTAAGCCAAGTCAGGCCAAAAATAAGTGGACACATAATGGAGTCTTATGAATGAAAGCAGACTTTTTTGTAAACATATGAATCTAATATCGACCTACTTTTTGTCTAGAACTTCCATAGCTTCCATAGGGACTTTTAAAGTATGAGGGATTTAGGCTTTTAAAACTCGTGTGTGGTAGTTTACTACCAAATTTTAAATATGTGCCTTGTTTGACAGTTACGGGCTCATATTCAGTTTTAGCGAGAATATGAGTCCAATCCTGAAGTCTCTTTAATATTAACCATTTCTATTAAATTAAAAAATATATATATTTAATTGTTCTCAATATATATAAGAGTTAAACTATAACACCTATATAAGCCTTCTTTTGCGGAATAGAAACCCTTAAAATTTTAAGTAATTCAATGAAAATATATTCAGTTTCAGCTCTGCACAATGAGGCATTCTTTTCTTTAAAATTATAAATTTTCATTTCATGAATTTTCGTTGTGAAATTTTCATTAATAAATCCGTCTCAATATGACCTTAAGTACAATAATAAGAATGATATTTTACTTCATCAATACCACAAATTTGTATATTTATCGCCCATAAAATGCATTTTAGTTATATAAACTTATTTTTGTTTAATATTAATAAATAACCACATTCATTGATCTAAAATTTTATATGAAAATCAATACGAAGGGAAAAGGAAAAATATTAATGATTTTTTACTAAACTTATAGAAAATAAAATAACCATAAAATATGTAAACTCAACAAATAAGTTATCGCTGAACTTACAGAAAAACATTTTTAAGATTATATGAACTTAGCAAAAACAAAATAGCTGAAAATAATATACATCACAAATTATGATAAAGAAAAAGAAAAACAAAAGCTAAACTTACTACGACAAAATAGCGCCAAAACACACTTCATAGATTTTGTTGAATATCAAACAATAAACATAAATATACAAAATAATAATAAATAAATGATAACAAAACAACATTATACTCTTTTGCCTTAAAACGTCTATAAAGGAAGCTTTAACATATGCCGCATTATAAAAACAAAAGACGAGACTAAAATCCTTTCAAAGCTCTTTAAGCAAAGAATGCTGAAGATAGCAAAAACAATGAAAAGGATTAAAGTTTTGATAAGAAATTTATTTAAGGCGAAAATGAATAGAATTAGAATAATAGAATTCGCAGGAATGGCGTGTTTGTGTAATTGATTGTATTAAGTTTAGAAAGGACTTATAACGCAAACATTTTATTAAATTGTGATTTAAAAGTGAAAAATATTAACTTGTTAACATCACAATAAAAAGGTTTTTAGTAAGTGAAATTAAGCTACAATTTTAATTACGTGAAATTTTTAATAAAGACCTAAATATTATTTTTATAATATATACAAATTACTTACAATTTTTACGAAAAATAATATTTTTGTGAATGAAATTTGAATGACAAAAAATAACAATATTTTTTTTTTATTTTGTATAAAATCGAATCACAAAAATCCTCAAACATTACACAGTAACTCACTGCGCATTGGCGAACTGTGATCTGCGTTTGCTGCACAAATTCTCCTACCAGATGCCTTTATTGCAGGTGGACCGCGTTTACTTCGCATAATATATTCAAGATCATATGGACATTTCTGGATGGGAGAACATGACAATAAGGCGGATAAGAACTGAATATCACTGTTGGCTGTGCGGTTATGTTGCATAGCTAAGCATTAAACTCGCCGATATATGCAATACTAAGACTAAAAAAAGGTAAAGAATTATGAGTCCATTTCTATGAATCTAACTATAATTTTGGCTGTAGGAATTGTTGAATCAGCTCAGTTGTTTAATCAAACCACAGAAAATTATAAAATCTTATCTAAGTAATAGTCGGAAAGAAAGTGAAATTTAAGCTCTTTAATAAAAAAAGAGATGAATGCACAAGAAGTACAAAGGTCAACAGATAGTCATTGTATCTATAACTAATAGAGAAAACTTATCAATGTAGTGGTCATTTCAAAAACATCTTTGAAATATTGTAACTAGTTCATTAGGCATTACATAAAAATATGAGAAAGAATTTTGTGCCACTTAAGAATGATTTTAGAGTGTAACAAACTTATCATGGACAGATCTGGAAGACCCACGGACGGAAAGTCGCTCAAATATCTAAAAACTTAAAAAAGATTATGATTCATACATGCTTGTATCATATATTTTTAATGTAACTATGATGCATACAATCAGCCTTAACTCAGATCATATATAAGGATAAAAGGAAAACTAATATTTTACTGTCATTCAAAAATTATATGCTCCTTAAATACTGATTTAAAAAACACATTTTTGTTTATTTCATTTTTTTTGCATTACAAAAAATATAAATATTCCGCTTAGGAATACATCTGTTTTTTGTTTCTTCCCTATAACTTTTTATTATGTAAATATCCTACATCACCACAATTTGCAATATACAAACAAATATGCTACTTGAAAGTAATCGATAGGCTAACAATGATTTATTGTATACATTTCGTTCATCCACCAATTTATACATCCCACTAGCAATCCATGTGAACTTTGTGAAAACTTTGCAGTAAAAAATTTCACACACCCATACCAAGCCCATTTCCAGAAATCATTTAAAAGCCTTTTTTGTCACAAAAATAGGAATCGTTATAAAATTAGTATATTAAGAATTTTTATTTGTGGAAATCGGTTGTGAAATATAGTAGTTTCCTTGTTTAACGAATACTAAGTTTTGCGAAATCGCGTATTAATGAACGGTCATACCTTTCTCATTGATTACTTTATATTATAAAAACAATTATAATTTAGTACTCGATATAACGAATTTTTTTAAGTATATTTAAAAAAACTATAAAGAAAATAAGAATATGCGAAATGAATATAAATAGCATTTTTGTAACAATTTTAAAAAGTATTAAGAGTATTTTTCCCATTAAGAGGTTTTGTAGGTACTAACTTTTATCTGATGCGAATTACTGCATAAACATTCCAAATTTTCGTAGTTTCAAAAACAAAAAATATAACGTTACGTGTATGAAAAAAGTCATACATTGAAAATTTGGACATATTGAAAGATTTTCGTGTATTCGAATAACAATGATTTCTTTAGAAGGAGGGTATATCTCTTCCCTGACTTTGCCTATTCTAAGTTTTTCAGAAAGCAATTAAATTTTTTTCTTTATATAAGTGCCTTTTTACTTAATACTACCACTTGATACTAACCATCCTACATTTGGAAACATTTCCTTTAGAAAGTGTTTGAGACCAAATTTTATAGTTTATACTTCAATAGTACTTTAATTCACCCCCTTATCCGATCAGTTCTACATTTTGTCCAGCAAATGTTTTCTTGTAAAAGTAATAAGGACCAAATTTTAAACCTCTCACTTCAATAGTTATTAAGATATTTGGCAATTAAGATTTGGTTTGTATGGGGTCTACTTGATCCCCATGATACTATCCGTCCTATAGTTTTACCTGTGAAGCTTCCTCATAGTGTCATGATTGCTATAAATTTTTAAATTAACATTAAATATTAAATAAGCAATATTTGGTTTATATTTTGATTTTTCTCTCCCTGATCCTCTCGCTTTAAATATTTTTTTGTTCAGTGAAGCACATTAAAAATTTGTTACTAAATAAAACGTATAATGTGCTCCTACATTGATTAGAAAAAAACTACGCCATTAAATGAATATTTTGATTTTACGAATAGGCCTGGTATTATACATTTCGCAAATCATAAAAGTATCATGACGACACTTGGTAAAAGTAATTTGATGTTGGTGTAAAGACATAATATGGTGTAAAGTTTCTATAGTCGGCTTTTGCTGACTATAATTTTTATGAACATCGTTTTCAAGCCAAACTTTTGCCAACTTTATATATATTTCTAAAAGGTTTCTATTTACTTTTGTTAAAGAGAATTTATGTGGTTTCATTGCGAAGTTTTACAGATATGTAAATGTGAAATATGGTAAGTCATTGGTGATACATTTGTACTGATATGAAATAAATGCGCAATATTCAATGTAGAATTCTAGAGGTTTTGTATATAAAATCTCGGTAAGTGGGTTTATATAAGTATGAATTTACTAAATTCTCAAAAAAATTTCTAAATAATCAAACAATAGAAAATATATTTTTTAATTATTCATTTCTACAAAAAAATAGATATATTCGTATTACTGCTAATATTACTGTTTCCTTTCTTACTTCTCTCTATTTTAGAAAAAAATAATAATAAAAAAATTTTGCTAAAATTTACTTTCCTTTTGTTCAACATTTTCTAGAAATTTGGTACTTGTTATGTACTTTTTATGCTCTAGTAATTTAAATTCATGTTCACAAATATTCAAAATAGCTTTATTTTGGCAATTTTTTGTATTATGAGAAAATATTGCAAAATAAAATTGTGAAGGATTTTGTGAACATGTATTTACATACAATTGCATTATTTACATACATACTTGACCACACTTGTAAAGAAATTATTTAGTGTTCATAACGCTTATGGACAATATAATATATCTCTATAGTGGTATTTTTATTTTGTATTTAATTAAGCATACACATGTTAATATTATTTAAACACAGTTTTCACAATAGAGACTTTTGTTTTAAATTAGAAATAAATATTTTTTAACTTTGAATTTTGATATTTTACATATGAGTGATATCCATATGTATTTTATACAAAAATAATAATAATCATACGTCATGGTATACAACCAATATAAGGTAGAACTTAAATAGCGTAATAGAAATAAATTTTAAATAAAATTTGATTTTAATGGATTTTGTAAAGTAATAAAATTTGGATTTCAATGGAATGGACTAAGAAATAGTGAAGGTTAAGCAAAATATATACTGTGAGCTTGAACGATGTGGGCACGACTGTCAAAGGACCTAATGTAAAGGCCTATTTTCTGAGACAATCAAAAAACAAATTCTGATAGTTGGGGCTAAGTTATTCCTTTTAGTAAAAATATATAGTTTACACTTCAAGTAGTGTAGGGATACATAACGGGTGTAACGTCAATAAATAATAATCTAAGAACTCATCATGTATATATTTACAGCTTTGTTCGAAATCAAATCAAATTTTATCCAATAATTACTTATAGATGTATGGGTGCCATTTAAATAGTCTTGAGAAAAGTATCTCCATCATTCGTAAGCATATTCTAGTCCAAATTCTAATAATAAAAAAAGCAACGCTACATTCGGCCTATCCGAATATTGAATATTCTCTTTCCGATAATGAAAAAGCTCCCTCCATATTTCTACACCAACAAAAACTATTTAAAAAATATAAGTAAGTACATATTTTGTATAGGGTATGTTTCGATCGATGTATCATACCTTTTCCCGAAAAAATTTTCGTTCGCAAATGATCTTCTGACTCATTCTTTAATTTAAAACTAAATTCGTTTTTTAGCGTTTAACTCATATATGACCAGAAGTTTCAAAATTTTGAATTTTTGTCATATATTTTGCTTAAACATTTTTATCAAATCCTTTTGGTTCAATATACATTTCAAATTTCTTCTTTCAAATTTGAATTTGTCTTTCAATTTATTTTTATTATATCAACTTGAATGTTCATCTGTTGATGTCACTTGAAAATTTTATATCAACACCCTTTGTAGAATTATTTGAAGCGTTATGTATACAAATTCTCTTTTTATACCCTTCACCATCACAAGTGGTGAAGGGGGTATATTAGCTCTGTCATTCCGCATGTAACGCTAAAGCGGAATATATATTTAATATATCAAATCAAAATCTGAGTCGATTTAGCTTGGTCCGTTTGTCTGTCCGTCTTTCCATCTGTCTTTCTTTATAATATTTTGCCTTAGTATTTCTTATAGTCCTGAAAAGTTTCCAATTTTAAACCAGAAAAAACTATATATCGAAGTTCAAGCAGAAAACTTTCGTAAATATATTATGCTACATGTACTTCATTACCATTCCAAAAATTATCAAAATATCGGTTCAGTTGAAAAAAAAACTTATAGCCAATTGTATAAGTAGTTTTATGACTTACAAGTGTTCCGTCTTTTATTTCAGAAACACTTTTATATGTTGTATATATCTGCGAGTGTAAATGTACCGCACGCATATGTGGTGGAGGGTATTGACTATTCGTCATAGACGAACATAACATTCTTTCTTGTTCTTTGTGTCTTTGTCAGTATTTTCTTGGCATTTATAGTTGATACTATGAGTAGAGTGTCGTTATTTCTCTATTAGTTGCAATACATCAATTTTTACACGCAATAAATTTTAACAAAAACAAATCGTATATTTACGATCCCTTTTATTTAGACTATTGCAATACATCATTACATACATGTCTATGTATATACTTAAAAATTGTAAGAATAAAAATACATAGCATATACATACGTATCATTTCACGATAATAATAAAGAAAATAGTGAAAAGGGTTAAATTCAAAGTAGTGATAATGTAACCCTTTTCGAAAAAAAATTCTGTTTATGTTTCATTGTCTTAATTGAAAAATAAATTGTAGGGGTTGAAAAAAAAATAGAAATGTTTATAACAATTATATATATGTGTATATATATGTATTGAAAGTAGAGTCAAATAAATTTTTATGGAAAATAAAGTATGTATAATTTAGCAAAAAAATTGTTTTTTCAATTTAAAGGAAAAATATATGCGTTTGAAATTTCGGGAAATTCGGTTATTATAAAAACATTATTTTACTTATATCTATAATACTGATTATTTTTCTTATATATTTGATTTCTGTTTCCATTTTATATCGTTAATATACTTTTTCATTCTATGTATAACACTAAGAAGGAATCATCCAAGACCCCATAGGGTATACATATATTCTTCTAACATATCAAAATCTGATTCTATTTTGTCGGTCTGTCTGTCCGTCCCTCTGGGCCTCTGTTTTTCTCTGTGTTATTGGCATGTCCATATTTTTAATAATGGTGATAGGTCAAGAAAACTTACAAAAAGTTTTATTATTTTTGTACTCTGATTGCTACTTAAAACCAGAAAAATAGGTTCATTAGAAAATGTTATCGATTAATATCTGTAACACCTCAAAGTTGAAATATTTTTTAATTAAAAGACATAAAAATTTTATTTATTGGTTTGTTTGTATGTTAGAATGCTTATAGATGTATTAGAGTTTAATATAATTGTTACCATAGAAATTTGGTTGAGGGATACTAAAGGTTCAGTGCAGCCAAATATAGAGTTTGCCTGTGGTCAACATATTTGATATAAAATTAGTTTTTGTACTTAATAACCATCTTTATTTGGCAAATCTGATAATACAAATATTTTTTATGGAAAATTACAGCAAAAAATGTTATACTGGTACGCGCTTAAGCAACTCAAAAATTTATGTATATACGAGCAGTGGCCCATATAAATCAATAGCGATGATTTCAACTCAAAGAAGTAACAAGCCGAAATATTTGAGACGAGAAATTTTAAGCACATCTAAAAGAATGAGCAAAGCTGAAAAGGAAAGTAAAGTGATTTTCTCCAAAGTTAACAAAATTTTACATTGATATTTATTAATTTAACGTCATCACGTACAATGCGTCATATACAAAACCCAGATAATCCACAAAACATTACCGAAATAATTTATTCAAGACGCCAAGGTAACGATTTGTGAAAATATAATGATGTTTTTATTATGAGCTGTTTAATCTTGTCAGTCATTTATCTGACCATTAGCTAATATCATGACAACAATCGGTTACATATTGCAAGAACTCTCATTCATTCACTTTGTTTTGTGCGGAAACCTTAAGTTACCATAATTTCGGTTCATAAGTTAATTTACCTTTTAGATTGGTATTTGTTTTAATTAAATAATATTTGAATCTACCAGAGGATATCAAACTCTTTAAGGTCAAAGAGCCTTCGAAGGATCATAGTAATCACTTAGTATTATATAAGGTCCTTTATCAATTAATGTCATTATACATGAGTATTAGAAGACGGTCGAGGTTAATATTAACCAACCTATTTGGTTGACTAATTTCTCATTTCTGCGACATAGATTTTTATCACAGCTGGTCTTTGGAACACTCATTTTTACCACCTACATTATGGTCAATTTGATTAAAAAGAAGGTGTTCTAAGATGTAACTTTCAAGGTTGGTATCTTCGATCGAGCCTTTTCATACGTTGAAAATATCAAAGAGATATTAGAGGATTTCGAGGTTACCAAGACTTGGTCACCAACTTTTCAGTAGTCAATTTATTTTCCCATGCAATTAGATTGATTTAATATGCACTTAAGAAGCAGAATGTGTAAGAGAATCCCTACCGTAATACATATTTCAATCGAGTCTGGACTTCGAAAATTTTTACGTGAAACGACAGGACTCTGTGGTTCTTATCGAAGTATCTTGGTTTCACTATTACCAGTTAACCGATTTTAGTCAAAATTCCAAGATTTGTATCGATCATGTTTTAAAACAAACTTACCGGACACATCAAAATTAGTCTTAATATTTTAAACCAGTACCTAAGATATCTAGCGACGACAAAGTAAGGGTTCAAGAAGCATCTTAAATCCCTTCGAGGTTGGTTTTAAATATTACTTAATACCTCCAAAAGGCAGATCTTTTAATCGAAGATTTTGTATTTGGCATTTAATGAAATCTTAATAAAAGAGAATATTTTAACATTTATTTTAGGAACATTTTGGCCCGCCACATGCAACAGCATGTTTTTTATATTATTGTGTTTGAATTCGGAGCAGTATATAGCACAGCTTGTCTTTTTCACAATTCTTTTTATTGGATATAATGCTATTAGTTTTGAACCGTTGGGTATATTTTAATGAAATTTTATACATTTGAGTCTGAAGTATTTTGTACGGGTCAGGTGTGTAGACGGTGACGGTCCAATTTATGTCACATTGAAAATTCAGATCCATATATTCTTGAAGACTAACAAGATATAGAGATGAATCCTAGTTTTATAAATTTTGGATAAATTAACAATTTTTGATTGAAATCAAGTTTTCTGAAAGAAATTTTCTTGTTGCATAATGGATGACGAAACGTATATTCTGGCAGATTTTTCGCAACTTCCTGATCTTAAATTTTAAGTTACTGATACTAGAGGGAATGTTAAAAAAAATAAAGGACCCAAAAATGGTCAAAATACAGTTGCGGTAAAAGAAGTCAATCATTGTTTACAAAAAGAAAGCATATTTTTATAAAGAGAGAAAAATCCTTCAAACTACCGAAGCAAAGGCCTGTGGAGAGATATTGAGCTTTTGTTAAAAGAGAATTCAAAAACAAAATAGAGGTGTACCAAATTGAAAAATTTGTGTTTGTTAAATATTTTTCAATCACACTTTGATATTTTCATTAAATATGGATTCGAAGTAAAGAAAAACAATTCCAAAATAGTTTTTTTATTGGGCATCATATGAACGGAAACACATTACCTTTTGCTGAAGTGCATTATGTTTTAAGATTAAGGTTTTTGAAGTTTTAGAAAATATTTGGTTGTAAATGACAGCTACGAAAAATTTACAAACGAGCCTCGCATGTTTTTTCTAATTTATTCGTAAGTGAGCAGTATGTACATTATGAAATTTATACTTATGTGAAATTTATAGGCTTGAAAAGGATATTTTCTGGGTAGTTATATCGTTGCTAGAAGAAAATATGGACCGACCCACGTATAAATTTGAACAACGATTTTAGGTTATATTTATCTTTATTAGACCAGTTGTTATTACAATAACAAAGTGTATGTAAGATTTATGCCCTTCAAAAAGATATTTGGAAGGGGGCCTGTTTGGGACCCATGAGAAATAATAAACCGATCTTCGCATAATTTGCACGTGGATTTAGAATACTGTACCTGTAGAGTTGGACAGCTAGCCGGATAGACAGACGGACGGACATCGTTAAATCAGACATCTGTAAAAACGCATAGCACCCCAAACACCTACGGTGGTGTAGGGTATAAAAAGCACAAGCAGCTTTTGAAATTTTATAAAGAAAATTAATACTTTTTTATTTTTTGATTAATCAGCATTTTTTTAATTTAATGAAAATTTAAACAAGATCGGAGCAATTTTTGTAAAATTTTTAATACAAATCAATTGTAAATAAATTGAAAACTATAAAGTTAATTATAGAAAAAAAGGGAACTGATTGAGAAACCACTTCATTGAAGGGAGTATTCAAGAGGCTTTTTTTAATTTATATATTATTTTTAAAGTTAAACATAATTTAAACTATTTCACTAAGTTTGTTTTAATATTTATTTTCCTTCCTTAATCCAGAGAAATAATTTATTTAAAATGAAAACTAAAAATTAAGGTACTTTGAATAAGATTTTCTGCCTTTGCAATTAACTTAATTATCCCCCTGAATAAGAGGGCGCGTTGTTTGTTTTTGTTATTTTAGTGTAAATTAAATTTCATCTACCGTTGTAAAGTGACAAAGACCAGAAAATTGAAATAAAATGTAAATTTTTTTTGTTCCAAACTTAAGCCCCTTGTGCTTAAGGCTCAGCAAACAAAAACTTAGTCATGCATTAAAAATCGCATCAACAACATGGTTTTTTCATCTATTTAAACTTATTGTTTTCTTTAAATCACTTTAAATGATTTCATTTAAAAGTACATCTACCTTTTTTAGAGTGCAGAAAAACATGCTATTTAATGTTCGTTTAAGAATTTTTACAAAAGAAGAGAAGAAAATTGCATTTGTTTTTAAAATTGAAGTAGTTATTTTTAGTCATAGATTAAGTGCTTTTTGTACAGACGGAGTAGTTGTAGTTTTGCGTGATGGTGTTCGATACTAACCAGATGCACTTCCGACAATAGTGTTGATTTTACACATGCGTTGAATATTCTGAGTATTGTTTGTCTTGATATTGATTATAGTCGTCCAAATACCGCTCTCATTTTATTGAGCCTTATGTTTACGTCTTCCAGTTAGTAGAAACTATTTACCTATTCTACTAGTTGCCTTTGCAGCATGAAATTATTTATTAGAATTGAAGTTATTGTACATGAAGTTATTAATAGATTTACATTGTGTTCATGTTGTTGATCTGACACGCCAGTTCTTTCAAGTCCTCTAATTTTGTTTTCATTTTGATATCTTGCGCTAGAGGAAACTATTATCATATGCACAACCAAATAATGATGTTGATGTGAGAGACTGCATGTCATTTCTCTACTCTCTAACAGACTTCGCTCATTACATCATCCAGTACTGTATAAATAGCTGAGGTGATAGGAATTATCCTTGTTTTCCTTCAGCACTTCTGATAAGTTCATTTTGCCGTTGTGAAGCACTGCGGGTTCAGCTTACTCACAAGTAGCTCTTATGGTTCCTACAAACTTATGGCGTATTCTCTTCTTCTTAATACTTTCAAGTTTGTTTAATTTTTTAATCTATAAACAGTAAATATTTAGGAGTACATTCAAGGGACTGTATTATAATATGTAGGGTATTAGTTTGATCTATGTAAATCCAGTTTGATCGAAAATCTGCCTGTTCTCGTGAATAATTGCAAATATATTGTATATGCTGTAGCAGCAAAATTCCTCTCCACTTATTGCTTCTACAGGTGAAAAATTTTC
>PYHX02000467.1:23254139-23288118 GCA_004302925.2 Cochliomyia hominivorax | reverse complement strand
TGTTCTCATCAAAAAGTAAAGCTGAAGCTTTTTAATGAGAGACAACTTAATGGAACTTTAATTGAGTAAACAAGAATGTTTTTCTTGTTGTTGGCCTTAATGATCTTGGTGCTATTTATGTGAAATATTTGTATAAAACGCATACATAAACCCTGATTTTAAAAAAATTACCAAAAATATATTATAAATTTTCGTTCGTTTCTTATAATTTTCTAATAATTTTTTTAATTTAGTCAATTAATTTCATAGTGTTTAAAGGTGTCCAAGGAAATTTTGTCAGTCCGATCAAGAAAAGATCCATACTAAATTTCCTCTGTGACGAAGTATATGAATTGGTCGTGAAATTAAACGTTCCGAAAATATGGTACCTAATTTCTTTAAGAAATTTCAGAGTTTTGCTTTCGAAATTCTAGCAAGGGAAATACAACTTTAACAAAATGGCATATTAATCCTAACAAGGAAAAGAAGTAACCCGAAACAAATTGAATTCTAAACTCATTGCTCACAGACAAAATAAAGAAAATCCTATAAAATTTTGAATGAAAATACACGAAATGGCCAAGGGAGTACAAAACGGTAATATTTTGATGAAAATAAATATTTAGTATTATTGGAAACGACGAAACGATTGAATCGGATGTCAAATCGTAATCTCGGCGGTGATAGTGTTTATGGTTTGGACAGCATTTTCTGTAGTTATTAAATTTAAAACTTGTTTTGTACCAACAAAAACGAATCCTTGAGAGATATTCTACTCATGAGTATTCCCACAAGTTCTCCATAATGACTTTAATAGAGCTAGAAACTAAAATTAATAATAGTTTTTGAGAAAATCTGATACCGATCTTTTTTAAAAAATTTAAAAATCAATATCAGATCGCATCTACAATATAGATCTACAACAAAGGTTCGTTCACCTTTAATTACGGAGTGTGATATAAAAATTGCTAACATACGTTTTTCATTAAAACTTCTACCACAAGTCAAGTTACCTTTGTAAAACATATCTGTTATTATGTTAAACGTCAAGCAATGAATGTATTTTAAATCTGATTAAAATAAGTGATCAGAAAATAGTGGGTCCTGAAGTTATAAAATAAATAAAAAATATAAATAAAAAAGTTGATCGAACATTCAATTTCGTTAAAGTATATTCAATATTAGTAAGCAATATCGGGTGAACTTGATTGTTAAATAAAAACCTGGTTCAGATAGAAGAAATAATTCATATAAGTTTTCTTAAGCCAAAAAAAGAAGTATTTTCAAAAGAGCTCCGAATAAATTTGGCAAAAAGCAGTCCGGTAACGATAAGTTAAAGCAATTACAGGTCTTTCAAAAATATAAGACTCAAAAAGTTCCTAGTAAAAAGACTCAAAAAGTTCCTGCTAAAAGTTTAGAGGCAAAAAACAAAATACGGAAAGTTTTCTGGCAGATTTTTGATTGAAGATTGAAGTGAATATTGAAGAAATTTAAGCATTCAATATTTCCCAAAATGTTTTTCATATGGGAAGTAATATGCAGTTTCGCGCAATACAATCATTTTATACAACGGGCTCAGCGAACACTATATCAAGGAATGTGCACGAAAAAAGCTGCTTCCATCCATATATATGTTAAGAATTTTTCAATCTCACTCCTTAGTAAAATTCTTAATGCAGATGAACAGATTGATTGTGAATCTTTTTTAAATGTTTTTTATCCAGTTTCAATTATTCAAAATGTTGTCAAAAACAATGTCTAAGAATTAGAGCATTTCAGAAATTAGAATCATCCATGAAACAAAATGGTCCTTTTTTATGAGTGTCTACTGTACTTATATTGTAGTATGCAAAATAAAATTTTACTAAATATTTATTTATTCTTCAATCTAAGGATTTATTATTTGTATGCACATACATTTTTAAGTATTTTTATGTCTTTCTCTTTTTTTGATATGTAAATAAGGGTCACACTTGTTTTAAACAAATGGAAAATTTTGGTTTAAAATCTAAATTATGTTTTATTTTTTACTTTGAATAGTTAGATTAAAATTTACATTTAACAAGAATTTTTTTTATGAAGATCTAAAAATTTATTTAGAATAAATATTTTCTTTAAGATTTTAATGAAAAAATCCCAAAAGTATTTGAAGTGTATAAATTGCTAATCAATTACAAGTATTTATTTACTTACTTTTATAAAGACTTAAAGTGTTTAATCGATTTCGTATTTAAAAAATAATAAAAATATTTAAAATTATCTAAAATACCATAAGTTTTTTATCAAATTCCTTGTGCCATTAAGCTGTAAGGTATCAAATATGTAAGAATGCTATACTCGGCTATGCCGAATTTTAAGAACCCTCCACCATTTGCATTATAAAAACATTTGCGTAAAAACGAAATTTAAATATGGTATTGCTCCATGTTTTAAATGAAATTGGTCCATATTTAATAACCTCTTAAGCCAATTACAGCAGGGGTCTAATCAAATATACAATGATAATTTTCAAATTAGATACATATATTGACTACAGTTAGAAAAAAATCTTGTACAAAACTTTAATCAACTTTGTTATAATTTATAGTGTTGTAAGCTTAAAGCCCATTTTCGGGAAGGGCTTTAAATTAAAAAATATATACCTACATTCACCAAAAGCGTTACGTATATTAAATAATATTAGATTGTTAGAAAAATCATTGGCCCAATTTTCAATGAAACTGATCTATATTTAAAAATTTTAGAAGCTCAAAAAAGTTTTCTGGAAAGGATTCCTATTTAGCAGATAAAATAAAACATGGTTCGATGTTAAATTAATAACATATTTTCAAAGAAGTTTCTAAAATAATTTTTTCGAATGTCAAAAAATTTTGTTAATATTTAAGTGCTTTATAAACTTAAAACCATAATTCGGGAAAGGGGACTTATATAGAAGCTAGGTCATATAAAGGTTCCAAGACATTCTATTTTCCTTAAGTTTGTTATTACATTAGATTAAATATATGTGGTTAATTTCAGAAAATTATCTTGCAAATTGCGACCCATATGACAAACTGATCCTGGGGTGTATCAAAATTGTGCATATTTTAGCTCATAATCTTCTTTCAAGAGATCGTACGTACAGCCGCATTTTTTTATCTATCTAAATTCAGTGACTTTTGTAGAAAATTTGGAAGTTGTCTCAGAAATCGGCCTATAACTTTCTTTTTAATGGAAACATATAACTGGATTTACACAGAAAGTTGTTATGGACAACAACAAACAATGATAATGTTACACAACATACGGAAAAAACAATATCAACTTAGATTTTGGTTTAATGCAAATGTACTTTATGGGATTTAGGGTGATTCCTTCTTATCATTACATACGGAATGAGAAAATCAATATACTTCCATCACCACTTATGGTTATGAAGGGTATAAAAATGATAATTTTTATAGAGTGAATGATATATAATTTAATAACAGCGTAAAACAGAAATATTGCTATTTTTTTCATGTCCAACAATTTTAATCTCAATTTTTCATTGAATATAAATCTTAAAATTAAAAAAACATAAAATAGAAACCCTTTTTTTATATTTTACCCAAAATAAAACAAATTTCGATGCGACATATTTTATTATGTTAATTTATGACAGAATTTCAGCAGACAGAAATATAGTTAAAAGGCTTGAAAAAAAATCAAATAAAAAAAAACAAACTTTCACAAATGCAGACACTTTAATTATATCAGTTAGAGAAAATAATGTTTTAAATAAAGAAGACTTTTGTTGTAAGAAAAAATTATCTTGTTTTATTAAATACACCCACAGATTCCATTTTATTTAACCCCGAAAGTTTGATAAATTTACGAAAATATTTTAAACGAATTGGATGTTGTTACATGTGGAATTCTTAAACTGTTTTTGAATACAACTGGATAAATGTATGAAATATGGAATATGTATATATATATATATATATATATATATATATATATATATATATATATATATATATATATATATATATATATATATATATATATATATATATATATATATATATATATATATATATATATATATAAAACGTATGTTTATCTACAATATATTACTAAAATATTATTGCAATACAATGAAAAATACAATAAAATAAACCATATTATGCTACAATTTTTAACATATATATCATCAGATAAGTAATTATGATATTGCTGATTTTAAATTACAAAATTTTCAAAAAACAATTCAGACAAATTTTAATGAAATGACGCAGTTTGAGAATGTCAGAAAACCAGACACATAGATTTGATTTGGTGTAAAACAATATGTTCTTTATGGGGCCTTTTATAGTGTGAGATTTTATAAAGACTTAAAACGGTTTCAGTAAGTTTCACTTATATTCCGATTATTTACATGTGCGATTTTTTAAAATTATTTTATCGTATGAAAAACTAAGATACCATAATTAAAGTAAAACCTAACAGGGATAAAAAACTGAACAAATTAAAAAAAAAGGATTTATGAAAATAAAAATCTCCATGGTTATTGCTTTGGACATTTTACTTATATTAAATGCTTTTTTAACCATATTTAAAATCAAATTTAATAAGTACTTAACCCGTTTTAATAAACATATTTTTTCATTATTTAAACAAGTAAAAATGCTCTCGTCGGTCAAGCCGGACCATGTAATACCCTACACTACATTACCCCCACGTATATGGATTAATGAGTTTCATGGTGATACATGGGAAATAATGGACCGATCCTCGTATGATTTGGCTTATCGTTTGAGAATATAATTAGACTTATTTTAGCTAAATTTGTTTAAAATTATGTTGTTTTTATGAATTTTATGGACTAAAAACCCTATTTCGAGGAAACATTTGTATGGGACCTATATGAAGTAATACACCAGTTATAACCAATTTCAACAGATTTTGTTGAGGTATCTCTAAAACTGCGATCTTTACTTTGCGAACAAGCTTTTCATGGACAGCGAGTCGGACAGGAGGACGTATGAACAGAATCCGGAAGTGATTCTGAGTCGAACCGTATACTTTAAAGTTTTTTTGTCCGTTACAAACATCTACACATTCGCATAATACCCTTACCATCTATGGTTGTGTAGGGTATAAAAACGTATAAGTTTTTTTTTTTTTTTTTTTTTTTTTTTTTTTTTTACCGGAATTATGTTTTTCATCTGATATTTTTAATTAATGAATTTTAATTTTAATAATAAATTTTATTTAGAATAATATTTTCATTAAAAAAATCCCTCAGTTTGCCAAAAAAAGAGATGTATATTGTGTTTAGTAAAAAAACCCTTTTAATTGCTGTTCTACTAAAAACAACATATTTCCTGCTTAATTTCCGTAGTGAATCTGTTCAAGGTTGCCAAAAATATTTTTACTGTTTGTTTGTGGATTTTTATTAGAAATTCTGGTTTATTCAACTAACTTGGCAGAAAGTCAAATTGCAACGATTAATTTATGGGTACAATTTAAAAAAAAGGCAACGAAAAAGAGAAAACAACATATACACATACACACATTCTTTTATTTGGGGATTAAATTTTTTGCTGGTATTATTGACATATAAATGGAAATGTATGGGTACAGTGATTTTTTTCTTTTCGAAAGATTTTCTTAAATGTTTTATACATATTTAATGTACATTTAAAGAGATTTTTGCTGGAAAATAAATAATATGAGAACTATTTGGGATATTAAAATTTCTTCAGCACATTCCTTCTGCAATAATTCTAAGGACACTTAAATTTAATTCAATTACGTTAAGGAGTTCTTAATATTTGAGGGATTCTATATTTATTCCCACATAATTTTTCAGTAATACATATTCTATTTGTGCAGTTTGCTTGAATATTTAAACATTTTTATAGAATAAATTCTTCTATTGTGAAGTTGGAATTCTAAAAGTGACAAAATAATTTATATTCTCGGAAAATAAAATTAGTTTTAGTTTTGCATTTCATACAATTAATTAGAAAATTTGTGTGATTTCGACACGTCTTTCTCAGATTCTACACAAAATAACTTTTAGTGTTTTCTTTTAAAAGTACTGTCGCACAGTGGTCCAAAATCGATTTTTTATAAATCTGTAACTTTAGGACTTTTGAATGCTTATTTTTAAAAAAAATTTAGAAAGGACATGTTTCTGGTAGGTCCTTGCATTGGGAGGTGAATCTTTAATGTTGGTCTCTTCGGGTACGAAAATTATTAAAAAATTTTCAAAGTTTCATTTATGATTATAATGAAAAAGATAATATCTATAAAATTTTCTACAACTAATTTACTTACAAAATTTATATAAGACAAATCCGAGAACATTAAGTGAAACAATTTTTCCGCTGCACAATCGAAAATTCTTAATTTTTCAAAATTGTTTCTTTAGTTATTTGATAGACTTCTTCTGTCGCAACTGCATATTGCTTACGTTACAAAATTTTGGGTCCGAAACTTTTCTTCGCCATTTCCTCAAGCATCAGCAATATAAATTTTATGGCGTAATTGTGATGTCTCAATTTTTTGTAGCTTCCTTACCAGGAACTTTTTGTGGCTTAAATGTTTTTAAACCTGTATTAGCTTTTAATTTTCGTTATCGTTGCTTTTCAACCGAATATGTAGGGAGTTCTTTTAAAGAAGCTTTCTAACTTTTTTGCTTTAGAAATATCTTGTGGACGATTCCTACTACTTGTACCAAGTTTTCTATCAACGGATAAGTTTTCCCGATACTGTTTAATATTATTGGAAACAGCTTGAGATTGAGTTGTGATTGCTTGAACAAATTTTCGTGGGATTAAGTTTGTTTTTGTTGCAAATATTTAATAATTTTACTGGCATGTTTAGCGATCATAATTTGATTAAAAAAGTCAAATAATAATTGTTCTTATTCCAAATAAATGAAAAAACGTGTGTTAAGCATTTTTCGATATTACTCATTATATTCTTCTTTACTTTGGTCTCAAGTTTAGTTAATTATTACTATTTAAATCTAAATGATATAAATGATTTCACAAAACGTGTTTCTTATCATTCAGTTATCATTATTTCCCCCACTTGCATTTATCCCCTTATTATGACAGTGTACACTTTATATAATTATTTGTCTGTGCATAAACTGTGATCAAATTAATTTTGTCTCAACATTAAAAATGCCATTAAACGTTATTTTAATCATAATAAAAATAACACTAAATGTTACCACGTTACACGGATTCAATGTAGATTTGATTCTACACAAGTATTTATACCCTACACCAGCATAGGTGCAGGGTATCTGCACTTGTGCAGATGTTTGTAACAGTCAGAAAAAGTAGTCCTACTTCTACTTTTCAGTATACCGTTCGACTCAGAATCACTTCTTGAGTCGATTCAAGTATGTCCGACTGTCCATAAAGATTGTTCGCAAAGAACAGGTCGCAGTTTAGAAGATATCTTAATGAAATTTGTCACGTACTATTACTTTTGCCCATGGACGGTGAATATCGATATTTATTATGATCGTTCTTATATTTCACATAGACCCCACACAAATGACTCCCCGAAATTGGGGTATTTAGTCCATAAAATTCCTAAATATAAAACAATTTTAACGGAAACTGGTGCACTATTCTCAAAGGTCTCATACAACCACTTTTTCAAAAATCACATTGTAGAAATATTTAGTTAAATTAAGATAAATATGATCCAAAATCCGCTGTTTCTTCCTCCAGAAGAAATTCCTTTAACACTCATACATTTCACAAACATAAATTTTTCGTAGCTGCCATTTATAACCAACAATGTGGTGTAGGGTAATACATATTCGGGCTTCACCGACTATAGCATTTTTACTTGTTATAATTTTTTTGCTAAAAATAACATTTTGAATTGAAAATAATGGTTGCATTTGAATGAGACAATCTGTTTGTATTTTTATTTTAATGAAAACTTTAATTGCATTAATTGCATTTGTTTAATGTTAATTTAGTAATAAAACTTGTATACATTTAATTGAATTAGAATCACTCTCGGAAAAAGAAGGATGTTAAATATATGATTGTTACTTAAGTATAATTTAAAAAACTCCCTTCTCTTCATAACTTAAGTGTGGCATATTAATTGTTTGTCTCTTTATTAAAGTTTTATTAAAAGTTTCTTATTAACTTGACAACAATGAAGACAAAGTGATCCCTTTGAATGTTTATGAAAAAAAACTTTTATAATCTTGTAATTATCATTAATTATAAAATAACTATAAATGCAAATGTTATATATTGCAGCCCGGGGTAACGGTAAATAATATTGCAAAAAAATGTAAAATCTTAATATAAAAGATTTTGTTGTAAGTCACAAAAAACATATTTTTCATTTGGGTTCCATATATATATTTTTTACATAAAAATCCAATATTTGACTGAAAATTTTATTATAAAAATTAAGAATATTATATTCGTCTATAGCGAATCAATATTACCTTTCAGCATATGTAAGTATATTCGAAATTTATACATTAAGACAGATACATAAATTCTCACACATCTTACACATATATACACTAATAACACGAAACTGTTTTATATATAAAGCGAAATTTCACATACGCATCAACTGGGAGTCATAAAAATTAATATATATTTGACTATAACTTTTTTATACTAATCAGATTTTTAAAATTCTTGAGTAGAATGCATTTAGCTTTTTATTTTAGTTAATTTTAGTTTGTACCCTCCACCAACAAAGTGGTGAAGAGGGTATATTAACTTCTAAATTCCACGTGTCCATCTATTTATCTGTCTGTCCTCCGGTCTGTTGATCACAACCTCACAACCACAATAAATGAAAGAACGCAATGAAATTTGGATTGAATATTTCTTATAGTCCTGAGAAGCTTCCTATTTTAAACCAACAAAATCCGTTCTGTATATAAAAAACTAAAGACCAATATATGAGGCAAATTTAAGAAAAGAACTTTGAAAAATTATTAATTATAAATCGATAAATTATAATGAAATTTTTTCCATTAATTAAGCTATATGTACTTCATTACCGTACTATAAAATTATCAAAATCGGTTCAGTAGGACAAATGTAACTAACTTGATGACTCATTAATTGTTATATTTAAGAAAAATTTTTATATATATTATAACATCCCTGAGTGTGAATGTGTATGTATAAAACATAAGGTATTTACTTGCGGTGGAGGATATTAACGATTCGGCTTAGCATTCTTACTAATTTTCTGATAAGTGTTTTGTTCAAAATTGACAAAAAAGTTTTGTGTGAATTCCAAGGTTGTCCCAGGTATCGGTCTATAATATTTTACTGAACCAATTTTACAGATGTCAAAAAACACCATGCTCAGTCTGGGCAAATTTAATTGAAATCAGATTTAGTGACCGTGACCGTGAAAATGATTCGAACAGACAGACAGATAGACAGACTGACAAAAAGACAGACGGATGTTGCTTATTCCACTCAGATAAAATACTTTATTTAAAAGTTCAATTCTAAACGTGTATGAATAATTTTTCGACCTCACATCTTAGTTCAAAAAAACTCTAACTATATTCCCTTAGTAAATTCTTCATATGTTCTAAATTTCATTATGTGTTAAATTGTTGATTTTCAATCATTATTATTGAAGTATCCTTTAGTATCAATATTTACTTTAACTGATTAAGAGAAAATACTTAAATGCCACAGACTAAACACTTAAACATCTGTTAAATAATCACTTTCATTCAAGTACACACTCACATGTAACTGTTATTTCACTCAAACAATGCACTTCATCAGCTTCACTAAGTATCGTTAGACAAACATTTAAACCACAACTTTTTTGGTTCCTGTTTTAGTTTTCTTAAATCTTGTCTTTGAGATCTCTAGAGCATAAGTGAGTTTATTACTTTAGTGTAGTTTTGTAGCTATTTTATCTCATTAAGTTGACATTAACAATCACTTTAATTTGTCTATTTTGTTTTTATTTCCCGACATTTTTGTTCATTTTGTGTAGCGACCTAAATAAAGAAGCTTTGGAACTGTTTTTTATGCTTTTTATTCAACTACTTCAAAGTAAAGACAAAACAAGTTGCTGCTCTTGGTTTTCATTAAGAGTTGTAGGTAAAAGTGAGTATAATTAAAAGTATCGTAAGGATTTAATGGCCACAGGAAATAAAAGGTACAAATCATATATGTGTGATAGTATTGTCTTACCTATCTACACGTTTATATGTGTGTAGCTTAAAGCTACTTTTGTGGAGTCTTAAATGTAAGTACGTGCAAGCAATTTGGAATTGAACGATTATGTTTCTAAGGTTCTTTAACGATGATTTAAAAGCAAAGAAGGAATTGTCATGATTTTTTCTTATTACCAACAACAATAACGTCCCTCTTGAAATCATATAAAACTTTGATGCGAAATCTCTGAAGTACAGTTTTTTTTCTGATTAAAGAGTTTATGAATCGAAAAAAAATTAAAGAAACTAAATAAAAGTTAAAGAAACTAATAATTTTATAAACACAGAGACAATTTAAACTAAAAACCTAAACATATGAAATGAGATCGAAAAAAACATTTATATTTATAAAAACGAAACCACTAAACTTACAGTTTTAAATTTTTATTGGATTGAAATTAAATAAGAATTTACAAAAAAGTATTTTTATTATTTTAGTCACTTGTGGTGAAAATTTGTACCTTTTTCGGAAACACTTTCATTAACGTGTTTAGTCCATACCGTTTTTTGTGATCTTTAATGCTTTTTATCACAATTCCAATCTCTCTTCATTGGACTTAGCCACGAGCTAAAACCAGGCCAAAAATACATGGACATAGTATGAAGTATGATGAAAGCATGAAAACCTTTTTTGTATATATATTTCTTGACTTAAATTAAGGTCTTTATAGAGTCCGTTACTTGTTGCGTTTCTTTCGATGCTACTGCATATTGCTTGTCATACCAAGAACTTTTAGGGGAATTTTGAATGCTTTTATGTCCTAAACTTTTCTCTCGAGCCAGAGCATAATTTTCGTTATCCATTATGCAGCATAAATATGCTTTTAAAAATTTGTATTTCAATTTCAGTGCTCTGTTTTTGGCCTGTCATCAAAAAAGCAAGTAAGTATTATATTTTCGGCGATGCTAAATTTTTAATACCCGTAAATGTTTGTGAAGTAAATGCATTATGTTTCGTGCACAAACAGTACATACATACACATTCACATATACAATTACAAACGCATATAATATATTAAATTTTTTATGAATGTATAAAAAAGAAATTAATTAATCATAAAATTAGACATATATTGGGCCATAATTTTTTATACTGAACCGATTTTGATAATAAAATATATTAAATCAATTATTATGGAAAAATTTTTCCTAATTAATATGATTTATTAATTAGCAGTTTTACGAACGTTATTGGCTTGAATTTAGAAGATGTTTTAGATATCGGTCTATGTCTGAGCCGATTTTGCTGCCTTTAAATAAAAAACTTCTCAAGGCAACAAAATTATGCCAATTATTGTGGATGGAGCATTTTCACAAACAGACGGGCATACAAACAAACTGACGAACATAGGTAGATCGACTTAGAGTTTGATTTAATGCAAAAATATGTACAAGTTATGGGGTCTTAGATAATTTCTTCCTAGCGTTACACACTTAGTGACAAAGTTAATAAACCTTCTTCATCATTTGCGATGGTAGAGAGTATAAAAATTCAATTATTAAATGGATTACTAGAAGATCCCTGTTCCAATAGGTGTTTAAGCTTATAACAGTTTTAAATGTGAAATGATTTTTGTAATACAATATCTTCAAATCATATTAATGCTCCCATATTATAAGAGCGTTGATCCATTTCACGTATCCAAAATTTACCTGCTTTTTGCAATCAAGCCTTGGAATGCAATCCATGATGGATTACTATCAATAACAAAGATATTTTATTGGAATAGAAGGAAGTCCCAAAGTTATGTTGGTTATGGCAATTGATGAATCAACACCATACTAACTAACTGGTATTTTATATGGTACCTAGATGATGAAATATGAATAGTGTCAAACGTCACATGTTAAGTAAGCCATTTCAATGCCAAAGACAAATATTCGTAATGCCTAGGAAAACTCTTTATTTGGTGAGATTATTAGGATGTTTTGTATGAAAATTCATTCAATATAAGACCTAATGCAAAACATTAAATTTCTCTTATACAACGCTTAACAAACATTCTGCAAGCCCGATCAGAAACTATTCTGAAGACAATAATTTGCTTATGGTTCTAATCGCAGTTCTTCTGAGTAAAATATTTTTGAGCGATGAAGAAAGTTCTCACAAAAATTCACACCATTTCAAAGCAAGATAAAAAAGTTATGTTAACCTATAGATCGAAACGCACCTTTCGGCGTAATATACTTTTAGGAAAATAAAAAGATGTAGTGTCCAACAATGTATTTTGCTTTAAAATTTTCTTTAAGTAATTTACATTATTTCTTTTTCTTGAAACAAACATTCAGCGAAATTATTTTTCTCCTTTTCTTCTGTCTTCCATTTAAACGTTAAAAATTTAACATTTTCATCTATTTCTTCTTTTAGAAAAGCCAAAAATGTCAACGCGCTTTAAAAACAAACTCAGTTGATGTCCCAATTTTACACTTCGATTCGTTTTCTACGCTGCCACATTCATACAGTTTCTGGTTGGGCTCAATTTACTCGTTTTTTTTTTTTTTGCTACTAAGTAAAATAAGTAGCACTCGACATTGTATAAAGCTTGTGGTTCCGTTAGCAAGAAAAATTATAAATATGATCACAAGAATTTTTTTTATTTATTTATTCCGATTTCACAATACAATAATCAAGTCCAGTAGATCCAAATATAATTCATATTCTATTCGAAACAATTCGTATTACTAAGAATTTATAAAGTATGACACAATTCGGAAGTTCACAATATTACTCCTTAGGGAGTGAGATCGAAAAATTCTTAACTTTTTTAAACTTTTTTATTTGTTATTTTTACAGTTTTAATAACTAGAAATGAAATTTCGAACCTTTTTCGGAAACCATTTCATCAACGTTATTATTTTGCTTTCTGTCACTTTGCTCGTTTAAAATATATTACACTTTTGGTCACCTTTTTTATGATTTTCATTTCTCTTTTGACATGAGTCCAATATCTCCCCTTGTGACATTAGCTATGGACATTTTAGAAGATTTAAAGGCCTTTCTTGTTACAAATGCCACATTATTGTTCTTGTACCACTCACAAGCTTGTTTACCTAGTGAGAGAGTTCAGAGACAGGCCAAAAACATATCGACAGATTATAAAATCTTATGAATGAAAGCAGCCTTATTGGAAAACATTCTTTGAGGTAAATTTCGGTATTGATACAGCACGTTGTAACAAATGATTGGCTTCTATTGCCGCAACAGAATAATGCTTGCCATACCAATAATTTGTTGGAAAATTTTGACTGCTTTTAGGTCATAAATTTTTCTTCAACACTTTCTTGAGCATCAGCAACATACAATTTTTTACCTGCAAGTTGCGAAAAATCTACCAGAACATACATTTCTATATCCATTGTGTAGCAAAAATGTATTTTAAGAACACATTTTTCCGTTTTTGTGGACTATTTTGTGCTATCTGAACCAGGTTTGAAATGAACGGACCAGTTCTTCCGGATGATAGACCTTTGAATGCTTTGCCAGTTTTTGGTAGGACTAAGTTCGGTTTTGTTGAAAATATTTTAAAATTTTTATAATACTTGAATTAAAAGTTTTTATGAAAAATGTGTGTTAAGAATTTCTCGACCTTAAGTTTTATTTATGTTTATACAGCTTTTTAAATTTTTACAAGTGAGATATATTTATTAATTTATTTCTAAAGTATTACTGGCGGAGGGTACTCAAAAATCAGTCCAACTGAATGTCATATTTTTTCTCTGTTTTCCTTTCCTTACATTTTCTCTTACATTCCTTGTTTTTTTTTCTTATTTGTTTTTAACTGGGCAAATAATAGACATCAGCCACAGTAAAAAAATTGGTTATTACATTCATATATGCATGACTACCACTACAAATACACTTCAAATTCTGCTGCTGTAATCTATGTATACATGAATATTCTATTTCTACCGACTTTTTAAATACTCATACGTATATGTAATGTAGAATATGTACAGTTATGCATGGAAATAGTTCAGTAGATTACAGATAAATTGTCATTTAGAATGTGAGAGAACTTTATAACAGGAAATTCTTTTATCGCAGATTAAATATTTAAACTTTATTTTTGTTTAGGGCAAAAGTAAGAAATCGCATAGTAAAACATATCTTAAACTTAAGAAATTAGTTAACTACATAATATTAATTATTTATAAGAAAAATTGGCGTTTACCCGTTGCGCTTTGCCGCATAAAAATTTTACTCCGTTTTAGAGTCTGAATAAAATTAAAAAATCGAGAAATGTATTTAAAATTCATACAATCAGAATTTGACCAAATTGAAAGATTTTCACTGTAATATTTCTTCAGATATTCGATTACTAATTTTTCCCAATAAAACAACTATTCCATAAAATAATTGGAACCAAATTTTGAAACTATAATTCTGTAAATATTCGATAATTAAAATTTGATTCGTATGGGATGTACCTCTTCCCAGGGTCTAATTGGTACTATGTTTTGTCCAGTAAAATCTTTCCATGAGGAAGTAATTGCTACCATTTTTGAAAACTCCAGCTGTTATAGTTCTCTAGATATTCTGTAATAAATATTAGCTTTGTATGGGGGTACCCCTTCTTCTGGTCTGTTGCAAATCTGTTATATCCTATGTTGTGATATACGTGGATCATTCTGTAAAATTTTTTTCAAATTGGCCCAGTCGTTTTGGAATCCATACGTCATACATAAATACATACATACATACATACATACATACATACGTACGTACATACATACGTACATATATGCAAACATACACATATCATTTTTTAAATATATATAAATAACAAGCATATATAAAGTAATTAGCATAAAATAGCCATAAATTTGCTACTAAAAGAATTCAGATTTAATTTAAATTAACTTAAGATAATAAATGACTTAATATTTTTTACAACATTAAACAATTTCAAGGATACGAATAACAAAATATCTAAAAAATTTTAAAATAATACCCACTTGATTTGTAGAAATCATGTTCGGTAACCATGTAGTTTTATTGTTTTCATTTACAATGTATTTTAGTTCTGTTCGTTAATTTTAACATTGAAATTATAATTTAAGTTTCTATAGGGAAATCAGAGTTTTACACATACATGTACAAGTGCTAATACATGTTTAGAATCATTACGATGAACATACACTACTAGAACTCATTAAATATTGTATGGAATTTAGTTTGTTCCATAAATTATAAGACTCTCATCAGGATTCTTTTGTTTTAGTATTTAATGTTAAACATATAAATGTTATTAGGGTTGTACAGTAGAACAGTAATGTTTAGAAAAATATAAATAAACATTAAACTTAAAAAAATAATAAATAAATCAGAATTAGAACAGGTACAACCTCATACAAGTGCGGTTATCAAGGCTGTATCTGTTTTACATAAATTTTAAAGGTATAAAATATCATCTCCATACAAACATCTTGTGGACCGATCTTCTTTAACTTTGGAGTGTGTTTTCGAACTGACTATAAACCTATTTTCATCGAATTTAATTAAAATAACATAATTTCTGAGAGCTAAGTGAGCTTGGGACTATATTCCGAAAGTTGCTTTGTACGTTTGCTTTGTAGTATTTGCAGGTACTGCCAACCGGAGAGACGGATAGACGGACGGACATCGATATGAATTGTGGTATTATCATTTTTATACCATTATAATACAAGTGATGAAGAGAGTATATTTTTTTCGTCATACTTAATGCATATATATTCTTGCATCAAATCAAAGTCTGAGTCGTTTTAGCTATGCTCGTTTGTCTTTTGTTGAATCGCTCACATCCTCAATAATTGACTCAATGAAATTTGGTCAGAGTATATGTTATAGAACTAAGTTATTTCCAGATTAGAACCAAAAAACAAAAAAAAAAAAAAAAAAAACAATATCTAAGTCAACATCTAAATTAAAGGGAAGAACTTTCAGAAATCCACAAGTTAGAATTTCGGTCATAAGATTAATTTATATGTTCTTCATATCCATTCCAAAAATGATAAAAATGAATGAGCTTATAGCCAAAAATATAACTGATTTGTTACTGATTAAATGTTTTTGAGTTATATTTAAGAAAACAATGTATATATTTATATACAAAACCTAATTTGAAGTTTTGAAGATTCGGAATAGCCGAATATATTATTCGTTGGCTCAAATATCAGTCTATACAAATAATCTAGCTGAATTTAATTTATCTCTGAATATGGGACCGATCGGTTGTCACAAATTAAATTATTACTTGAAGTTTATTTATTTAGTTAATTTCTTCTTGATAATAACATGTGGAATAATGTAGTTAATGTACCCTCATCTACCACTAGTGGAGGTGTAGGTTATAAAAATGAAATGTATTTTCAGTTTCCTCGGATTGTGGACATATCTAAGTCGACTCAGATTTTTATATATTATAATATATACATTCACTTTATGGGATCTTTAGTTAATTCTGAGTGACAACTAGTGATAGTAGAGGTATGAGTGAATATAAATTTTAAAGATGAACTTTATAAACATATTGGGAGCCGGTCATTGAATTTGTTTGGTTGATACTTATAGACAGCTAAACTGCTAGACCGATTTTTCTGAAATTTCACAGAATGATCCCCTTATACATACATAATTGCATTCAAAGCAAATATTGATTATCGAATATCTAAAAAAAATAAAACAGCAAGAATATTCATATTGGGTTTCAAACTTTTCTTTAAGAAAGTGTTTTACTGGACAAAATGTAGGAAAGATAAAGTCATGGGGAGAGGTAACCCCATACAAAGAAACTATTGATCATCGAATATCTAAAAAACCACTTGATCGAGATTTTTCAAATTTGTTCCCAATAACTATTTCAAGGATCTCTTTTACATTACAAAATGTATAACAGATAGAATCAGGGGAAGTCGTAACTCCATACAAGGCAAATATTGATCATCCAGTATTTAAAGAACTATAACAGTGAGAAAAAATTGCTTAGGATTCGAACAATACTATATATATGTAAAATTAAATAATAAATAAATTATAATCTGCCTTAAGTATCAATAAATTATTTGAATGCTAACAAATGGTGCTATGTTAATATACAGAAAATATGTATTTATCCTTCATGAATCCCAGACAATTATCCTTGAAGTCTACAAAAACAAAGTCCTAGAACATTAAGTAAGGGATTGGGAAATACAAGTTTTTATTGCGATATTTGCGCATATATACATGTATTTTCTGCCATGACAAATAATGAAATATTTTTTGTTAAAATTTGTCGTATCGAATGTGGCATAAAATAAAAGCAAGTAAGAGTGTAATATTGGTTAAGTCCGACTATATAATACCCTCCAATACGATGTGTAATATTTCAAAGCAACATTGAAAAATTTTGTTTCTTTGATTTTTGCTTGTGTAAAATATTAGACAAATATCATGTCATCAATGTCATTTACGGGTTATATTTGGGGTTTCTTTCAACACCAAGAATTTAATATTATTGGAAGTTATTTAATTTTCATTTCACCTTCGGTTGGACTTAGGGAATTAATCATCTATAACAGTTATAAATACGGCTTCAGCAAGAAAACAGGGCAAAGGGCCTTTCTTACTCTGTTAATTGACTTTCTTTCGGCCGGACTTTAAGACTTTATACTCTTTGTCATTTTAAACGCCCGTTTGGCCAAGTAAACTTGTTCTATATGAACAGACTAAAAGGTTTTCTAATTTGTGAAGTTTAAATAAGCCGGAATTTTCTGGAGAAAATACCTTAGACGAAGCCGTCTCTTTAATTGCCAATGGTTTCCAAGTTGAAATTTGGAAATAATGAGCGGTCGGTCCAACTTTTTTAGCAAATCCTATTTTAGAATTGTTTGTATTTGGTAGTTAAAACTACAGATAATTTATAACTAGCACTTACCTCAGGTATTATAGATGTTATTTCATTGGAAAACATTTCATTAAAAATGGAGCTTAATCAGGGGGTGGTATTTCATTAAATTTGATAAATTATTTTTTTAATATTCAAACCCCCCAAATATTGGGAATTATTTCATTAGTTAATTGAAAATTAACTCTCTTATATATTATTCTTAAGAATGTCCAAGCGGTGAGAGAATAAATTAAAGCATTAGATCTTTTACAAACCTTTTCGTGGTGGTGATTACAACTGATCTGAAAGAGACTCATATACACACACATTTTTTAGAGTAGAGCTTTTTGTGAGAGCATTTTTCTGATTGTAGTAATATAGTAATGCTCTCTTGGTGGTCCCCTGTGAAATATTTTATACACTCGTCACACATTATGAATATATTCCATAATGGCGTACTATAATTATATGCCATCAGTTCCTATAACACGTAGTAGAGAGTGTGAAAATGAAAAAAAAAAAAAACGAATTGAAGAAGTACATAAGTAGAGACCCTAAAAAAGTGTAGAAGATATTTCCTTCTACCCTTATTTAATTCTGACCCACTGTTGTATGTAAAAAAATATATATTCTAATTTAGTGGAAATTAAATTTTATTGAATTAGATTTTAATATAAATTAAATAACTATTAATAATATACAAATTAACAAAAACATAAATATGTTTTATAATAAATTAATAATCCAAAAAGAACAAAATTCTATGTGATTTTAGATAAAAAGCAATAATATTTATCTCAAAAAATAACTAAATTAAACCAAATTTATATTATTTTTAATAATATTTTTTTGTTGGTTTAAATAATTTGTATTTAAAAATTCACTTTTTTATAATTTGTTTGTAAAAAAATAAAGTTTACATATTTGTAATGTAAAATAATAAATGTACACGAGTTTGTGTATATTTATGTAAATTAAGTAGTTACGACTTCCCTCCAGCTCATAATAGAAAAATTAATAAAAACAAACATGTATGAAAACTTCGAGTAAAAATATGAAAACATAGCGAATCAGAGATACCCTTCCCACAGGTATTAAATCACTCATTACTTTCACTGTTAACGTTTTCCATTAAAGCTGTTTTTGGCTCAGAATGCTTGTTAATATTAAATAGAATTTCAAGTTCAATACCGATTTTCAGGAGTGGGGCCAATATTCGTCAAATTACTTAAAAACATAATTAAGTTGGATATAAAAATTATAGTGGTGAATTTCAAATTTAGTAAATTTTAGATGGGGCTGGTCTACCTGATCGAGCAAAGTTAGAGAAAGCTATTTTAAAAAGTTAACGGAAGGGTTTCTCTGTAGAGGTTTTTAGCGTTTATAACGCTTGAATATCTGTTACAAAATGAATCAATCAGATCATATCATGCAAAAACACTCTGATATTAAAGTTCACAGTTTCCTGTAGCCGTCATATAAACCTCTTCCTAAATCATTAAAATGAGAAAATTCTACTATGAATATATGGTGAAATATGTTATATTGTTGATAATTTTTTTCTTTTAATTTTGAATGCTGAAAGGTATTCAAGATTCGCAACTATCGCATAATATTCATAATTGTCCACTGTAAATGATTATTTTACCAACTCAGCTCAAATTTTTACTATTTCAGATGTCGTTGCGTTTCATTAATGTAAAAATTTACATTGCAAATTTAAAAAAAGTTTATAATATATTTAATATGTTTACATTTAATTTATTTTCTATTTAAAATGTAAAATTTTTATAATATAGAAATAATAAATAAATCTTCCGAGCTGTTTAAGGGTGCAAATATCACATATCACTTTTTCCCCATCCACATTCCAACTATAATTTATCATTGTCACCAAAACCATATTGTCAGAATAAGAAAAGAAAAACATCTGAAACTGGTTATGTTTGATGATGATGATGATGATGTGAACTTAACTAAAAAGAGAAAAATATCATCAAAACAACAACATTTTGAGAATAATGGCAACATCATGTAATATGATAATCTAGGAATTAATAGAACGAACAGTTATTTCCATAGTTATCAAAAACAAAAAACAGAATTCTATGTAGGATATGTTGACAATTCCCGTAAGTAAGAACAAAATTTCAGACATACGATATATTAGCATTCGAAAATAAGGAAATTAGAACAATAGAACTAATGCTCTTCGTGTTACTTAAAATGAAGGAGAAAAAAAACTTGACGATTTCAAATTCCAAGAAAAAAATAATGTTAATAAAGTGTTCAGACTTTTAAATAAAACTTTTAACGCAAAATGCAACTTATTGTGGAAATTCTTTCTTTTTACAAAAGTCTTATTTGAAATGAAAAAATACATTATTTTTAATAAAAAAATTGATTTCATAATGAAAAATTAATTTTTAGTAAAAAATTTATATTTTAGTGAAAAATTTAATTTTTAGTTAAAAATTGATTTTAAGTGAAAAAAAATTAATTTTTAATTGAAAAATTGATTTTTAGTGAAAAAATTAATTTTTAATTGAATAATTGATTTTTAGTAAAAAATTAATTTGTAATTGAAAATAGATTTTTAGTGAAAAAATTCATTTTTAATTGAAAATTGATTTTTAGCGAAAAAATTAATTTTTAGTGAAAAATTTATTTTTTAGTGAAAAAATTAATTTTTTGTGAAAAATTGATTATTTTAGTGAAAAAATTAATTTTTTGTGAAAAATTGATTTTTTTAGTGAAAAAATTAATTTTTTGTGAAAAATTGTTTTTTTTAGTGAAAAAATTAATTTTTTGTGAAAAATTGATTTTTTTAGTGAAAAAATTAATTTTTTGTGAAAAATTGATTTTTTTAGTGAAAAAATTAATTTTTTGTGAAAAATTGATTTTTTTAGTGAAAAATTAATTTTTTGTGAAAAATTGATTTTTTTAGTGAAAAAATTAATTTTTTGTGAAAAATTGATTTTTTTAGTGAAAAAATTAATTTTTTGTGAAAAATTGATTTTTTTAGTGAAAAAATTAATTTTTTGTGAAAAATTGATTTTTTTAGTGAAAAAATTAATTTTTTGTGAAAAATTGATTTTTTTAGTGAAAAAATTAATTTTTTGTGAAAAATTGATTTTTTTAGTGAAAAAATTAATTTTTTGTGAAAAATTGATTTTTTAGTGAAAAAATTAATTTTTAATGTAAAATTGATTTTTTAGTGAAAAAATAAATTTTAAGTGAAAACCTGATTTTTTAAGAAAATATTAATTTTTAGTGAAAAATATTTTTTTTTAGTGAAACAATAATATAATTAAAAAAATAATAAAAGAAAAACTGATGAACTCAGATTTTAATTTGTTTTTAATTTGATGCAAAAAAATATATACATTTTAGTGCCTGAGATGTTCAATTTTTAGCGTTACATACGAAATTACAAAGCTAATAAACTCTCTCGACCACATGTGATGGTGGAGGGTATAAACATTTTTAAATTAAAATTTCTTCGAAAATATGTTTTCTGTTATCCAAAAGAAAAAAATTGTAAAACTCAATACTGTTCCAAATATCAGCATTCTAGATTTACTATGAAATACTTCAAAGAAAAGTATTTTAAATCCTTGTCAACTAAAATAGAAGGCAACACTTTTGCTTGAAAAGAAAACGCCTGTTTTTAACAAGAAATTGTATACTCTCTCTCCCAACTTTTTCATATTTCTCCATTTGGATTGAACTTCCCAGAATAACATCTCACAGTTATTTCCTTTGTAAATCTTTTTTGTATGTTGAAGTATTTTTTTAGCGCTTAAAATATTTTGAAGAGATTTTTAAAATACTTATGCAAACATATGTATGTTCAAGTTTGTATTTTGTGGAATTAAACAATTTATATAACTTTAACAATTAAATATTTTTATGTAAGAAGAATTCTATAAGAATATTTTAATTAAAATAATTTTATGTTGCACATTGTGTTTCCTTGCATAGTTGTGGTAAATAAAAATTTCGCTTAAGATATATGTGGCAAGAATTTATTATATCGCAGTTTATGATTTCATGGTAATTAATTAGACTTTATCTTACCTTGATACTACCTTTAGTATCTACTGGATCTTCGCATTCCTTTCTATACATGTGAGAACGTATGAAACATGGAGTATCAATAGAGTTCTTTTTTACCACTTTTGCAACACACTGAATGAAAATAAGTCAACATAATGTCCATTCTTCATCCGTCTCTCTGTTTTTGACAAGTCCTAGTTGAATAAAGTTTTACAAAAATATTTCAGTTTAATCGGTTCAAGAAAATAGTTATAAGCCGATATCGGAAACAACCTCAAAATCCCAACAAATACCTCTTATTATTTGTTTTATTTTATATTTTATTATTATTTTTTTTCAAATAAATGGAAATGGATTTAAACACATAAAATACGATCAGTAGAAAAAAGGTATAGCAAAAAATATGAATTTTTTATGATGTATATTCGCTGTGAGAGAAGCTACTTTTATATATTAGGGAGTGCATATCATTCACTCTATTCTTAAATTAGTTTCGTTAAAAATTTCAAGAAAGTCGGTTTATGAATTAACTACAAACATTTTGTTTTAGTATATTTCAGTTACTGTGGATGTTCCCATAATTTATATATTCCATTCCATTAAATTAATATTTATTTATGCCATTTCGAGAAATTGAAGATCTACATACGGCATGTAAAAACCTGCAATTTACCGACATACAATTGCAGACAATAAAGATACAAGATAAAAAATTCTTTTACTTTTATTTTCCTTTGCAGTTCCAAATTGTTTGACTTTCGTGGAGATCTATATTCCTACTTGGCCAATACGCGAAAGAGTCTCTGTTGAATTATAAAGATATCGATGGCGTAAAGCAGTTAGTCTGGTATCAAAAGTAGGAAGTTAAGACCTTCAAAATTTTACCAGAAATCTAAGTCTAATAGTTCTTCTATATAAAAGTCTTCTCGGTTTTTTATATGCGAATAGTAATGTGTAGCCTGTGATTATGCCAAAATTACTGTAAGGATATCCCACTTCCAGTGTGTAAACTGTATAAGTCCACATGAATCTTGAACATACGTCCGTTTTATGGATTACCCACAGTTTAAGTTCAACTGTAGAAGTCCGCCGGAAGAGCATATATTTTCTGGACTGAGTGTTTTTTGTTACCCTTTTTAAGCATTATACTTGTTAGGTGTTATAACCGCCGTTGCGTAAGGATGTCGTAGAAAGTACTTACGTAAATTTGTAAAACATCTTCTTCCTCATTGTTCCTTAAAATTTTTTTGGACACCTTCCACTTAGGCATCAAAATGAATGGAGTGGAATGTATAATCTAAGCAAAGAAATAATTTTTCAAGATTTGTGCATACCGCTTGATTCGGAAACATTTTCTGAGCCGATTTAATCATGTCCGTCCGTTAGTTCGGCTGGCTGTCCTTGCAAACGTTGTGTGCACTCTACACTCAATTTAAGAGATATCTTGAAGATTTTATTAAAATTGGACATGTCCGGTCCAATATTTCATGGAGTTTCCATACAAATTCCCATCCGTAGTGATGATTTCAGTCTTGAAACTCTCAGATATAATGATGTGTTAATTTAATTTAATACATCATCAAATAAATATTCTCTGAATAGGATTAATACAATCATAAATCGGTTAATAATTTCCTATAGCGCTGAAACTACCCCTATTAATTAAAACTATCTCATTGATCTCTCAATATATGAGTACAAAGAAAACATATTATGGAATCAGATTCCCGGTCTATAATCTTTCACATGTAAAAATAATTATTGATCTTATTCACTAAGTTTGGACTTTAAAGTAAAAAACGTACAATTAGACTGCCATGGAAAGTTGAATTGGTCCATGGAGAAGAAGGAGGCCATATAAATGTTATAGAAATTATTCATTAAAATTTTACTACCAACCAGAATCAGTACAAACTTTTGTACTCATTTATTGTCTGCAAGTCGCACCGGATACCATCTATTTGTTACTCTAATTTCTACGAATTCACAGTCGTAATTATTCTCTTCCTTCCAAAAGAATACAATTGCCTAACAATAGTATTTTCAAAATTATAGTCTTTATTCCATATTGTCAAAAATAATTGGAACAAAATATTAAAATTCATGCATAAATTTCATAAACTTTTCTCCGAATATAAATATTTTGCTGGGAATTTACATAAAAATTTTTGTTTCTCGTTTTTTGTTATAGAGAATAATAACAACAACAACTAAAATAATCTTGTATGACTTTGGCCTTGAATATTTAAAATTTTCATAAAATATTTTACTCGTAAGCATTTGAGGCCTATAAATAAGTAGAACATTTTTGTGGTCCATGATAAAAATGTTTTAAAAGGAATTATAAAAAGAAAAACTATATAACAAAAACAAGTAAGAATGCTAATATATTCGGGTGTAACCGAATCTTAAATACCCTCCACCACTAACATTATGCAAAAATTAGCAGGAGTTGAAGATATTGCACCAAAAAATCTGAATCGCTAAATAGCTTAAAAAAAACATGTTAAAAAAGTTAAAGTATGACCGACCATTTAATACAGTAGATGAACGACCCTCGTATTATTTGATTTTCTTATACAACACTAACATTTGTGTGAAATTAATGCGTTTTAAAGGGATTTTTCCGTGGAGTTATATGGGAATAAGAAAAAATTATGGACCGACCCTCGTTTAATTTCGCAAAGTGGTTTGGCTTATATACGTTTTTTATTTTACAAAATTTTTTACAATATACACTTATATGTGCGGTTTATGAGTTTCAAAGTATGGGACCTATAAGAAATAATGGACCGATCCTCGTATAAATTGGCAAATCATTTTAGAATGAAACAAGACTTAGTTTTGTAATATCTACTTAGAATTGTTTTAAATAAAGAAATTTTATGGACTAAAAACACCATTCCGGGGGAACAGTTATATGAAATAATTAAAAAATGGACCGATCATAACCAATTTCAAAAACATCGTCTTTGGGCCAAAATAATTGTATGCGCCAAATGTCATTAAGATATCTTAAAAACTGTACTTTGCGAACAAGCCTTACATGGACAGCCAGCCGGACGGACAAGCTTAAATCGACTCATGAAGCGTTTCCGAATCGAAAGGTGTACTTAGGACTATTTTTTTTTTGATCGTTACAAACATCTGCGTTTGTACAGACAATACATCCACCACTAATGGTGGTGTAGAGTATAAAAATTTATTAAATTTAGAACCATGTTGTGTGAAAGGGCATTAAATGGTAGCTATAGCAAAAAATGGTCCAATATTGGCTGTATAAAAACATTTATTTAAGAGAGAAATTATTTAGGAAAGAAAGAACGTTTCTTAAGCTCAAAACTTTTTTCCGGAATGTGACGTTGTATGGGATATAAAGCAAAATTTTACCGATATTGTTCAAAATAATATAAATAGACATAGTTAAATCGACTCAGGTTTTGATTTGATGCAAAATATATATAAATTTATGGGCTCTGAGATAATTCTTTCTTGGCATTACATGTGGAATGGCAAAATTAATATACTCTCTTCACCGCTTGTGTTGGTGTAGGGTATAAAAACATAACATTTTTGTTGTTATTAAAAGAACACACAAAAATAATTGTTTGTTTAAAATTTTACCAACTGTTTCTATGTAAAACTAAAAAAATATTTCAACAAAAATATTCAAAATAACCGCAAAAGTTTTGATTTTTCAACTTGGCTTATTTGCATTTATTGTTTAGTTGCTTTTGTTGTGTTTTTTTCTGTAACTAATCAAATTGGCACTTTGTTTAAAATGTCAAATTTAACCTTTTTTGTGGTCTATTTGTTTTTGTTAAATTTGAACTAAAATTAAACTTTTTGTACTTTTGTTTTTGTTAATATTTGGTGTTTCAATTTTTGCAACAAGATTTAAATAAATTAAAAAAATAAAATAATTGGATGTAAGAAGTCTTAAATACGCTACTGTAATAATATTTGAGTTACAAAGAATATGTATATTTTATGTACAATTTTTCTGAAGACAATTCTCTACGAAAGTTTTTTCTGAAGAGAATATGAAGAAATTGGATTTAATAGATATTGATTCACAAATGTTTCTTTTCTTCTCTGAATAAATGAGAAGTTTTATAAAAAATTTCTTTTAAAAGAATTTTATGAAATTTTTTCCTAAGAGAAAGAAATCTATTTCAAGACAATTTTTACGAAAAAAAATCTAAAGATATTTGAAACAAAAATGATCTCTGATAATTTTTGTTGAATTTATTATCTTTAGAGAATTTTTATGAAAATTGTCTCTTAAGAGAATTTTTGCGAAAATTTCCTCTTAAGAGAATTTTTACGAAAATATTCTCTTAAGAGAATTTTGCAAAAAGAATTGATATCTTAAGAGAGTTTTTACAAATATTTTCTCTAAAGAATTTTATCATAGGAGTTTTTTTGTTTTTTTTTTTTATTTTACTTTCATTTATTATTTTTTTTTTTCCAAAAATGTTTTCTTAAAAGAATTTTTACAAAAAATTTTATATTAGTAGAACTTTAACGAAGGAAAATTCTTAGGAGAATTTCCTCAAAAAAGAAAAAAAATATTTCTTAAAAAATTTCATTAAAAATTAATTTTAAAGAATAGTTTTCTAAACATTTTCCCTTCAACGCATTTTTACGAAATGAATTTTTTAAATGAAGTTTTTCCCTTTTTTTCTATAAATCCTTTTTATTATCTTTTCTCTTAATACACTTCTACGAAAAGAATCTATTGTGCTAATTTTTGTTTTATATTTTCTCTTAAGATAATTCTTAATAAAAGGCGAAAACCCTTAAGAGTTAAAATTTCCTTCTCTGGAGACAATTTTTAATACAATGTTTCTATTAATTAAGACTTTTCTCTAAGGGTTAAGTTTTCTCTAAATAGAAGTTTAAGTGATAAAAAATATATAAATAAAATAAATAAATAAAATTTTCTCTAAATTTAAAAAAAAATATATATTTTTCTAAAATAATTTAATAAAAAATTTTGACAATTTTTTACACAATTTTTGTTTTAATTTTTTCTTCTTAATTAATAAATTTTTTTCTATTATAGAATAATTATCAAGAAGAATTTAATAAAAAAATTTATAGTGATAATTCTTATAAAAATTATTATCCTAAATAACATTTTAATAATTCTTTTTTCTAAAGTGAAAGTTTTCTCCAAATAGCAATTTCAATGATAATATTCTCTCTTTTAGTATTGCAATGAAACTATAACTATGACAAACAAGTTTTGCATTTATTTACAAAAATTTATTAGCAGAAAATTTTTGACAAAAAAATTTTTTGAAAGAATTTCGATAATTTTTTCTTGTAAAAATTTTGAAAAAAAAAAATCTTTATATAAAAATATTGTAGAACAATTTTTATAGAAAATTTTGAAAAACATGTTATAATGTTGAAAACTTAATAATGTTGAAATAAAATCCTTATAAAAACAATTTTACAATATTTTTTACATAAAGTTCATATATGTTCAATATAAAGATATTTAAACAATATTTTCTTTAAAGAAAAATCATTAGAACCAAATTTGATGAAAATTGAACAAAATATATATTTAAAAAAATCCTTAAAAAAATATTTTGACAAGATTTTTTTTTTGTATAAAGAGTTTGACAAAAACTTTTTTGCTAAACTTTTTTGTTCAAATAATTTTCCTATATAATTTATCTTTGTAAAATTATGATAAAGGATTTACTTATAGAATACTTTATTCAATTTTCCTCATAGAAAATTTTGAAAAACGAAATTATTTCTCTAAAAACAAAAATTATGGCAAAACTTTTATATTTGGAAAAATTTTGACAAGTTTTTTTTTACAAAATTAATTTTCTTTTCAAAAAATGCTTTTAGAAAAATTTTAACGAATCTTTTCTTAATAGAATAATTAAATAAAGTTAATAAATTCTTTTTAAAGAAAATCTTGCAAAAATTTTCTTTGCAGGAAAATGTTGATAAATTTTTTTATAAAAGAGTTTTAACAAATATAATGTTTTTTTAGAATAATTTTGAAAATAATTTTATCGGGAAATTTTAATAAGAATTTTATTTTTTTGAAAAAAGTTGACACAAATTCTCTGTTTTCTTCCCAAACTTTTTTTTTTTTTTTTTTTTTTTTGACAAAGGTTTTCGTTATAGACAATATTTAAAAATTATTCTTTATAACTAAATTTCTAAAAAAAAATTTCCTTTATACAGACAATTTTTTTACAAACATTTTCTTCGTTGCAAATTTATAAAAAAAAACATACAGAAAAATTGTTTAGAAAGATTTTTTTCTATAAAAAATTTCTTTTTACAAAAATTTTTTCCAAACATTAACATATATAACATAACATATCAATAATTATAAATAACAGTTTTTGCACCAGCATCTATAGATTTTACAAAATTTTTTGTAACATAATATTGTTGGCAAAAGATTCAAATTCAAAAGTTGTTGCTAATATTTTTCTTTAAAAAAATCGAAAAATTATTTCTTTAAAATTAATTTTTCACCAAAAAACAAATAACTTAACTAAATTTTAACTGAGAGTTTCCTTAAAACTTTTTTATTTTCCCAAAAATTGAAATTTTTGCCAAATTTTCTTAATTCATGTTCTTAATTTCTTTTATATTAAGTTTTACTTTAAAAATGTTAACACTCAAATAGAATCAAAGCAAAAAAGCAATAACAGATAAACCAATTCAAAATTATTTTTCACTAGAGTGATTTTAATACAATACGATGAAAACTCCCCCATAACTAATGCAGATGACATTAAATTTGAGAAAAAGTTTGAATTTTGCTTTTCCAATAAATTATAATTTTTGTTTTGATAACAAACCATTTCTGTGTCAAAACTGATGAAGTGGAAAATTTTGCATAATCTTTAAGCGCACACTTTTTCCTCATTGAATAAATTATTATTGAAAAATAAAAATAATAAAAAATATATATTGAACGCGTAATGGATTTTGGGTTGAAAAAGTTTTTTTGTTCATTTCTTGGAGGTAAAAATCTGTGTGTTGATGTTGGTAAACTGATTTCGAAATTAATTAATAAATAATTTAAAGAGTGAATATTTTTGTGATAAAGTGCAAATGCTTTTCTAATACTTTGGAAGTCAAAATATGATAAGTATTTTTATTTATAACCAGCTTTTACCCGATGGGTTGCGCTGCACAAAAATTCTACACATTCCCAGAAAGGAATTTTATAAATCATGACGTGTATTGAAAAAATGCATGCAACGCAAAATTTTCCAAATCCCTTTGACTTTGTCTATTTTAAATTTTCTGATAAAAAGCTTTTATAGAATAGTGACACAATTTGGAAACTCTTGGTCAAAAAGTTTTTCAGATTGTCGATAATTAATAATTGATACATAAAGTGTCGGCTCTTCTTTTTTCTTTATAGAGGCACATCTACCATTCATTTTCTCCATTATCTGTGTTACAGGAATATTATTGGGACTAAATTTATGAATTCAAATTGCGAACCCATGATCCCATCTGTCCTTTATTTTTTGAACACATTAATTCTTTAAAAATTGATTGAAATATTTTGCCCAGTTAAAAAGTCATTTAGATGAAATCTTAATACTTTAACTTTAATGGCTCTTTAAATATCCGATAACCGCCATTAGCTTTGTATTGTGATTATCTCTCCTCATGATCCTAATCACTCTACATTTTTTTCCACTAAAACCCTTCCTTGAAAAAGTGATTGGGACCAAATGTTAAAAAGAAATGTCGATAATCAATATGTGCTTTGCCTACATTTAGCTCAGTAAAATATTTTCTTGCGAAAGAAATTGAACCAAATTTTAAAATTCTCGCTGTTATAGTTCTTAGGACATTCCATACTGAATATTTGATTTATACGTGGGAACCCCTCCTCCGGTTTCTATCTTCCTACTCTTTATTCAGTTAAACAATTCCTTGAGAAATTGATTAGGACCTTGAGAAATTGATTAGGATGAGGGTACCAGTATTACAAAACCGCTTCCGCTATTACGTAATCGATATTTCGTTTTGTATTTGAACAGAAAAACAAATCGTTGAGAAAGTGATTGGCACCAAACTTAAGGACTATCGCAGTTTTAGTTCTATGAGTATTCCACAACCAATATTTGCTTTGTAGGGGGGTACTCATCCGTCTTTTCCTAACGGAATTTTTTATAGTCTTTATAACTTTTGGGTTAACTGGGATCATTGTGTGAAAACTTCAGCAAATTCGGTATATTAGTTTAGCTGTTTATAAGTCCCAAACAAACACAGATTAAATTTTTATATAAATTGCTAGATTGATATGAATGTTAGTTTCCAAAGTGAAATATTAAAGGATTTTTAGATTTAATTTAAAATTAACATTTGTAATTTAAGCATAAAATCGCTTGAATAACTTAAAGTGTGAGAATTTATTTATTTTTCATTTAAGTTTTTAATATTTATTTACAATTGAATATTATTTATTTGCTATAAATTAGTAAAATTATAGATTTCATTTGTTTTGTTTTTTTAATAGAAAAATTACAATAAAAAATTAAATTAAATAAATTAAACTGAGAATACGTTTTCTTATTTAGTTTGGTTCAAGATTTTTTTATTCAATTTTTATATTCAATTTATTATGTTTCAAGAATTTAAATTAAAATATTCAAATAAAATCAACAACAGTATTTACATGATAAATAAATATTATGAAATATTACACAGAATCACAAAAAAACATAATAATGTAAACATTATGATACGGCTTTCGATTGTTTTTATTACTCTTCGTTAGATCGGATTTTTCAAAGAGTTTAATCTTGGTTAAAAAATAGTTTTAAAGTTTATTTTTAATTGTTCTTTGTAAGAAGTTTAATTCCAAAGAAAAATGTTAAATAATAAAAAAATAAAAATAAGGAAAAGAGTTTAAAATTCATAATTTATTCAAATTATTTTGAAGTCAAAAATGCTTTTTAGTAAGCTAAAAAAGGGATGTTTTTATGTTTACAGTCTTTGTATGGATATACAAACGTATTTACATATAAAAATGTGTTTACTTTTATTGTATGAATTTTTCTGTTTTTTCTTGTTGTTTTTTTAGTAAAAACAACAACAGTAAGTTTTTTTTGCGGCAGGGAATTTGTTTATGCTCTTGTTAAGATTTTATACTTTTGATTTTTTCAATCAATCTTTTTTACCCTTAACTAAAAGAAGAATAGAATAAGTTAGAAAGACAAAAATTTTAATTGGAAAAAAAAGAGCTTTGTTTTTTAATCTTTCAAAGAAGAGTAAAAATTAAGATAATTATGAAAATAAAGATTTTACTACTACGTTTTCCATACTCTGGTAAATAATATGATATTTTAATAAGCAAATGTTTCACTTCATTTACCAATTTGTTACAGAATAAAAGAATGAAAATGAAAGTAAAAAAAACTTTCATAGGAATTATCTGTTTTTTTTATTCACTGTTTGTTTGTTTTGAAATTCATCTTGATTTATGTTTCATGTTTATACAATAATCAACAATTCTTCCCGATTCATAAAATATTTTCGATATCAACTTTTCTTACATTCAGTTAAATTACGTAATATGAAGAGGGTTGTTAGCTAATAAAGCATTATTTGAAACATTCATGTGATAAACTTTAAGTTATTTCTCTCAGAAAAAATAACGTAATTTTTATACTCCAAAAAGGGGGAAAATATATAATTTCAAAAGCCGCACAGTGTGTCCAAATCATTTTTTTAGTAAGGGGCGTAGCCATTGTCTTCCAAAACTGTTTTTAAAAAATTCGATAAATATTTTGATTATCCCTTATAGTTTCGAAGATACTCATTTCAAAACATATTTTAACCCGTTTTTGTATTGTTTATTTTTAATTTTTTAAGATACCGGACTTACTGTTAGTCCTCGTTTTTTAAATATATGTCAGATGGCGTAGCAAAGATGGAATCATCTTTCGATTGTCTTTAATATAATTACATATGTAAGTTTTACGCCCAAAAATTATTTTTGACAAAATAAAAATGAGTTAAATTTAAAAACATAATTTATACGGATTGAGATTTTAAGCATTGAAAAGTGGAAAACTTTTTAATTTGCTGCATCAATAAATGGTGAATAATTTTAGAGGAAATACGGTATATATTTTTAGAGAATTTAAGGACCAGGAGTGATTACCATTTTAAACATTTACTTCTACTTTCATATCTCCAAAACTATAGAAGATTATTCAAACATTTTACGAAATTGTAATATACAACATACTCGAGGTTAAGAGTTCACTGACTACGTCATTGATAATATGGGGGATTTTGTTTCTCCAAATCAACTCAAAGATACCTTAGCATCGACTAATTATTAAAAAACAGAGTTATTTAGAAAAATCGATTTGGACACATATGTGCTGAGGCTAATATACAAGTTCACATTGTGGCAGAAAAGGTTTTTTTTTTTCTTCAATAAATCTGTAAACTTGAATCCGCGTATCGATTTGCATTAATTTTAAACATAATTTTCATGTTAGTATCAATAAAAATATTTGAAATATATACTTGAAATAACCAAAAAACTGAAAGTAGTTAAATATAGAACTACACGTTTCCGAAGTCTTGCAAAATATTAAATTATTTGTCTGCTATTATGCGGAACTATTTGAATTAATTTTAAAACTGTGTATGATATTTATTAATGTGAATGTTCTTAAAATGTTTCAAAAGACCATATTTAGATAGACATAATTAACAAAACCAAATTTTACTAGATTCGAACCATAACTTTCGGACTTTAACCAATTAAATGTATTTCCAATAAATCTGTCTTACGGTAGATTTATTATAGGCAAAACCTTGTGTAATTTATGAAGATATTCTAAAATGAATATTAGAACATTGATATCTCCATTCATGTTACTCACTGTCCCCTTTGGGTTTTTTAATTTATCTGTCCCATGAGATTTTCATAATTCTTGCTGTCATCATTTATTAGATAAAATTGTGTGAGAGTTACTTATAAGCGGTGCTTTTTTTTAGTTAGGTAACTAAGACAAACTCGTGCTTCAACAAATCGTTATATATATATTCGATAAACTCCTCTTGATATTATTTCAATGCCATTTTTCAATATATTCGTCGCAACGCAACTAGTTTTGTGGCAAGTATTAATGAAATTGGTATGCCTTTTTATTTATTTTTAGAATAGTTTTGCAATAGATTTTTTTTCAATTAATTAACAATAATAAGTTTTTCACTATTTATCAGAAATATTTTGTTAATGAATATGTCTCAATAATTTTTTGTGTCACTCAATCATATTTTGTTCATCCATCAACATATTATGTTCATTTGATCGAATCGACAACAAAGATTATTTACTCATAATTAATAATGCTATAGAGAGTGGTAAACTTAGTGAATTTATTAAAGAAATATTACTGAAAATTTCATTTAAACTTTAGAATAAAGTTAAACACGTTTAGAATGTTATATTTGGGCTAAGCCGAATTTTTAAAAATGCTAATCACAAATATCTTTATTTTTACTTATACTTTTGCCTTTAACATTCTATATATTTTCATATATTAAACCGATTTTACTTTGTTAAATTCCAAAACTTCTAAGGACATTTACAAATACTCAGCCAAAATTTCATTGCGGATAGGAAAGTGCCAACAGTTGACAGACGGACAGACTAACATAGCCAAACTGACGTCAGATTTCGATGTGATGCGCTATATAGACATTATGGGATCTTGGATTGATCCTTCATAGCGATGCATACAGAATGACAAAAGTTATTATTCCTTCTTTACCACTTGTGGTCGTAAAGAATTATATAGAATATATATAATGATGAAGTCTT
>PYHX02000467.1:23218310-23254039 GCA_004302925.2 Cochliomyia hominivorax | reverse complement strand
GATCCTATCCATCCACATTTATATATGTATTATAAGACATGATAAAATACTTCTTGCATTTATGAAAAAAGCATCAACTATTCTTTCATTCTAGCGTGTGACAAGCCTAACATTTTTTTTTGTAGACTGACCCACCCTAATAAACCTCTTTTGAAATTTTTAAAAATGCTTTCAAATATTAAAAAAATATATCTAAGTGTTCTTTGAAATTCATAAATATTTTTGTATATATTTTTTAATACTTTACAAATAGAATATTAATAGTTTTATAATCCCTTTTTTAATATTTATATACAGTCGACTTTTTTATAATAAATGTTGTTTGTTAAAAATTTAAAGAATAAAAAGAAAATTTTTATATTTTAAAATTATATATATTTTGCTTTCATAATAAACTATTTGAGCACAGTTATTTTCCAAATTGACTTGAATGTGTTATTAATCCGGCCAATATCGGTCTACTAAATTTTTGCTAATACTTCCATATAAACCCTTCCCGGAAACGGGCTTGAGCTAAAAAAACACCTAAATTATTCCAATTCTCTTGAAATTTCGCAAAATCATTGCTCTTAACTGTATTAAATAAATGTTATTAATTTGACGAATATCTGGCTACACTTGTGTATAGCTTCCACACAATTGTTTAAATCTGATGCATTATTTAAACTGTTTTTAATACATGCCGTTCCACGGAATAAAATATCAACCAATTCCCTTGAAATTCAGACAACTAGATAATTGTCTTCAATATAGTGGTGAGAGGTAATTTAAAATTCGGCACAGCCGAATATAGCTTTCTTACTTGTTTTATATTATTTAAGTTATTGAATTTAAACAAATTGTTAAATTTTCATAAAAAAGAAGTAAATAAATTAGAAGTTCAATATTTCAATTCATTTGTTGTACAGATTATATTTTGTTAAGCTTCCAATTAAAAATATATTTTATTATTAAAAATGTAATAACAAATTATGATGAAATCTAAGTGAAAAAAATATTGTTTATTTTTAAATATATGTTTATCATGTAAAAAACTTAACTATTTTTTAATAACTTTAATGTTATGTAATTAAAAAAATGTAAAGAAAAATATATAAATTAAATTTAAATACACACTAATTTTAGGTTATAATTAATAAATTTTTATTAGCTTTTATTTGTTCTATCGATTACTATTAATTTTTATTAATTATTAAAAATTCATCGCTTTATCGAAGTCGATGTAGAAGGTCAAAAGTTAGATGAATACTTAAAATCGCATTGTAATTCGACAGAATATAAATCTGTTCACGCAATTTACATCACATATATAGATAAAGCATTCTTCATGGATGCTTCGAACTGGAATGGGACACAGAATAAGAGAACTATAGACCAAATTTACATTCTGTTTACCTAGTTATAATACGATTTTTAAATGCCAGATTCACACTGTGAAACTTCGCTGAGAACCAAGTAGCAAACAATAGCGGATAAGACACGAATTGGAGCTCTATTTTTGAATCTAAGAAAGTGTTTAAGGATTGCTCCATAAATTAAAAAATACTCATTTTTGGAACTCGTAAGCAAAGTTGTGATTAGTGAGGAAGAAGCGAACAATCAAGTCATCAAACCTAGATAATTACTGGATATTAGATTGGATAACCCAATGCACCTTAGCGTTCTAAATGAGAATGCTAAGTTCTGTGGAATAAAAGCACAGTTAGCCGAAAAAACTGTAAGTGTTTTTAAAATTAATCATTTTTGGTCGCTTCACTAAACGATCATATTTAAATTACATTGGAATAACTGATTTATGTAGAGAATGAGAGGTATACACCGAAACGATGGTCCATTTCCAAGGTCACTGCCAGCCATCGGATATACTATAATTTGATATGCTTTCATTTCTAAACATAATTTCTTTAATGACATTAATTAAGGTATGAATATTTACGATATGAATGAATATGGAATTCATTTAATTGTTTTGTTTCCATTTTTTATGACAACATGTGGAATAGGAACATCAATTTTATTTAAAAACTCCATAAAAAAATATGAGTCTGAAATGTATTATTTTCTTCAATGAACACTTGAAGTTCATTCCTATCTCAATGATATCAAAAACATAATTATATCCTTATAAAATTGGAAATTTCTTGTGAAAAAAGTGTTTGCTTTGCTAATGATCTTTCTGGTATTAACTTAGGATGGTAACTGGACACTGTAGTCCAGTTTGAATCAAAATTAAAAAAAATTGGAAGGAGAGATAGATCCCTTAGTTAAAGGCGATTTTAACATCATTATTCATTTCTTGCATTAATTAATAATTTACGGTCAAGAGACATTAAAGTAATTTCAATGTTTTTAATATCGGATAACATAAAAAGAATTATAGATACATAGACATATGAATACAATAATTTTTACATCGATCTAACTACGATTCTGAGTCAATTAGTTCGGTCTTTTATTTATTTCTTAACGACATTAAGAACATTCATATCAATGCGTTTGGTTAACAATTTTATTAAGTAATGTAACGCTCAATGTAATTATCAAATTTGTTTACATTAAAAATGGGAAGAAACTAATAAATTTAATAAATTGTTTTGAAGTTTTATAGCGCTATTTATAAAAATGTATCCAAGCTATCAGTGTCTCCAGGTATCAGAACATATAGAACTAACAGTGACCCAGTGCACATTGCAACCCTTATAAAGTAAACCAAATGGGGTTAATTTTCCCCTGATCCTATTCATTCTACTTCTTGTAGAGTAAAGATATTTCTTGAAATAAAATTATTTAAAGAGAATTTATAAGACAATTAATTTTTAAAAGAAAAATGACTTTGGCTTCAAACAGTGCATGAAACAAATCAAAACCTTATCGCTTTGCCAAATAATTTGCCTGAGATTAATTGACTTTGATTTAATATTATTAAAAAAGATGGGATCATAAATACATCGTCTTTGTTATTACACTATGAATAACTATGGGAATAAAAAATTTAAAAAATTTAATAATTTGTTTTGCTAAACAAATAGTGTGAAATGAGGTTTGAAAAATAATTTTTATATAATAGACGTTGTTAAAACAGACATAAACAATTCAATAAACATAAACTTAAAATTAAATAAATAAAAAATTGACATAAATAACTTTTTGCTTTTAGCTAAGTTCATGACACTCTATTAAATTATTTAAAAAAGTTTGGTTGTTATAAGCAAAAGTCTATCAAAACTTTTCCATAATATTTTGCATAAAGATTTGGTCAATGAACTTTCATGACAGTAGTGAATGAGAATTGTAGGATTTATTATGATTGTTACTCCATAGTAATACCAACATGTATAATATAAAATCACAGCTGAGACAATTTCGTCTCTAAGCAGTCTAAGTTAAGAGGGAAGTATAAATCTAATAGGCAGAGATAATTTTAGAGATATAAATATAAAATATATTGTAAAAGATACAATGATATTTGCTATTTAAAAATACAGCAAATTTTTATTGTTTATTAAATTCTCTCGAAATATTTAAAAACAAATTCTTAAAATTACTTTATTTCTTGAAGTTTTGTGTAGAATCATCCAACTGCAGTAACTAATTTTCGACTTTGCGATAAAATGCTCCATTTTTTAGTTTAATATAAAAGTCTTTCATTCTTTTCAAGATTTCAATTTGAACAGATGTTCTTTTTTTCTGGTTTTGTTAATTTATTTGCCGAATATCATCACTTGCATTAACACTCTAGTGAATAAATAAATTCATGAATAAATAAGAATATACAAATGAAATTATCATCGTATGTGGTTTTAGTGGCTTATTTACTTAATATTTTGTAGTTGTTTTTTTATTCTTGTAATAAACATTATTTTTTCCAACCATTTTTTTGTAAAAAATATGGTGTTGAAGTGCATAAAACGTGCTTGGACGTATTTTTGTCATCACACGTACAAAATAATGTTGCAGAGAAAAAAACAAGTGATAAACAGTAAGAATACTATATTCGGTCTTATCGAAAATTTTAATCATTTTTGAAATATGACTTAATAAATTGAGAAAAAAATTCGTTCCAACCTGTCGATTTCTAATTGAAAATTTTACCAAAGTTTTTCTCTTAAACTTCGATATATTTGTGTATTATCGTGCAACAAACTCAACCGATTTTTATAATTTTAAATAGACAATTTTCCAGGACAATAACAAGCACTGGGGTTAATTGCATTGAGCTTTGCCAATTATTGTGGTTGTGAGTGTGCAAACAGCAGTCAGAGAGACAGATAGAGAGATATACATAATTTTAGTTATGGTACGTGGGAATAGAATGGCTTTACCCATTTTATAATTGATCGTAGTGGAGGGTGTTAAAGATTCAGCATAGTCGAATAGCATTCCAACTTGTATTTAGTTTTATGCTAATGTTTTGTCTCTTCTTATTAATGGAAACGATATTAAATATTAAATTTCTCAGTAATGAGAATTGCCTACATCTCCATTTTATTGGATGTAGGCAATTCTCATTAAAACATTGACAGTAATTGCCAGATTATAATGTAATTCTTTAGGCCTTAGGAAATATAGAATGGTACTTAAGCTTAGTCTGGTAAGATAGTTTGAATATCACTTAACAAGATGGTGAGACATTTCAATCTGTATTAAATCAGAATAAGGGTTCATTCTATTAATTTGGCAAAATTACGAAATGGCTAGAATCCATCCCGGTTAGGACGAGATGGTGCATGTAATCCGATAGCCGCTTGCATCTTGCAGATATAGTATCTTGTTACTCTTTCTATTGTCAGAGAAATAAAAATGAGGTTGAATTTTCGCACTTCTTTGCGAGATCACCATTCAATATGTGAAAAGTACGTATTGTCTGCCTTTGTTTCAGACTTTCTATCCTAAATCATCTACTTTTCTCCCAAGTTAGCGGTACTGTCTGCCTATGAACCATATCATGCAAGTGTGAGTTTAAAACGATTTTTTCCTCAAAATTTTTAAATAAAATTTATTTATTTAAATTTTAGCTAAAAAAAAGAATAATAATAATAAAAATAATAATAAAATATCATAAAATAAAAAATTAAACTGTTAATCTATAAATTTATTATTATAGTTATTTATTGTTGTTATTGATTAGATTATGGTTTAGATTCTGTCCAGCCAGATGCCAGAATATACAAAATTATCATAATAACAATAAAATGTTTCTACGTTTTCTGGCATAACAATAACATTTTTATAAATATAATTTTTATTAATAAAAATTTATGACTCATAACAAGTACTAAAGATGTGAAGAGGGGAAAAAACGAAAAAATTATTGCTGTTAAATATTGTAATGGATTTATGTGTTTATAATAGAAAAGCAAATATTGACACTCATGAAATTTAGCATAGAGGAGTCTTGATTTGAATTAAAACAGGAAAATGCTTGTGATATTTGACACTATTAAACAGTTTTAATACTTTAGAGAAATATTTAATAAACTTATAAGTACAAGTTATTGTATTTAGCTAAAATAAGACTTATGATTAATTTAATGAAAACAGAATTATTAATCATACGTTTTTATAGGAATAAAAAATGAGTTTTATTTAATGTCAATTTGGGCTTTTCTAATAAAATTGCACATTAATTATATTAGTAATGGATGGAATATTAAAGATAATTTAAATTTCATTAAAAATTCAATTTTAGAAAATATAAGATTTTCAGTTCGCGAAAATGCAGTTTTAAATTAAATTTTTACTGAAACCGATTTTCTAATTAAAAAGGAATTTTCTCGTAAAAGTGTTAATTAGAGAAAAGCAGAAAAATGACTTTTTGTGAAAATTAAAATGCTATATTTAGCGCTGATGACTTCTTTACCTTCTACTACATGTCTGTGGTAACAAACACATGTCACACAAATATGCACCAATATATTCATAAGTATATTAATACACATACACTAGTGAATAAAATCTTTTATCTTATAGCAAAAATCCTTATGTTTGGGGTCATAAATGTGTTGTTGTTATGACCATAAATTTTTCTTCTGATCCAACTTTGATAATCTAGTTACATATATGTTGGCAAATTTTATTAAAATCTTTTTTAAATTCAAAAAGAAGGTTTTCTTTGATGCTGTTTCAGATATCGGTCTATAACAATAACTACGAACTACTAACAAATATGTGAACACACAGACATATATAAATCGACTCAGATTTTAAAGTGTATTGCCTCAAGTTTTCAATTGAGTTTAAATCCGGAATGTAAGTTGGAAAGTTAAACAGAGGTATGCTGAGTTCATTAATTATTTGAAACATATTCCTCAGCGTAATCATGTTAGAATATGCATTATTCATACATTTTTTCACCCATAACAGAGAGAAGAGTATTGCTGGAAAAAAACTATTTTTAGATTTGACAAAAATTTAGATTTTCAGAAAATACTATTAATAAAACATATAACTACCATCGTTTTATGTCCAAATTTCGTTTGATCTCAAATCGTTTCAATTCATTAATTCTCGTGCGAATTTTATACTGTCTCTTGAGTATTGCTTATACTTTATCTTCTTCAATTATATGTTTTCATTCCTTCGTAAAATGTGAGCAACTTGTTTGTCATTTTGAAAAGTTATTACCCACCACACTTTAAAAACATTTAATTTTACGATCAATTTCAGTATTGTAAAATTCTTGGTCATAAAAAAGTTTATTTTGTATCTTTTTTGATCGGATTGAAAAGTTTGTGTAAAATTTAACGCATCGATTTTTGCTTACATTTGTCTTGATTTTACCAATTATTTTTAAAAAACCAAAGTATATGTGAGATTAAAGCCCTTTAAGGTAATAATTGAAAGTGGGGTTGAATGGAACCTATGAGAAATAATGGACCGATCCTCGTATAAGCATCTATTCCGGGAGGAACATTTGTATAGGGGATAAGTGAAATAATGTACCAATCATTACCAATTTCAATAAGCATCGTCCTTGGGCCAAAATAAAAATGAAACATTTTGTTTACAAGGTTTATATGGACAGCCAGCCAACTGGCCAAATAAATGGGTGGAAAGTGATTCTGAGTCGTATGGTATACTTGGGAATGCCCGTTACAATATTTGAATAGAAATATCAAAATTGAGAATTGCTATTTACTTTTCGCCCGAATGAATTATTTGTTTAGAAGTAACGAATTTTTCGGTAAATACGTTTATACAGATAAGTAATTTTAGGTTAATATTTACTTAATAAATTTATGAAAGGCACTTTGATTACTGACACTAATTGGCATTTTCCATTTAATTTTGATAATCCTGAAACATGAAGTGTCAAAAAAACTTAAGACAATTTAAATTTACTGGAGTGAAAGGACTTTTGGTTTTTCAACATCTTTAAATCTTTTGATACTTCTTGTTAACATTTATGCTTATAGGAAGATATTTGATCCTTTTTGCACTATTTTGGCTTCAAGTTGCAATTGCTTATCAGCTTTGAGGCAGTTTCTTCCACACTCTTTTTGATCCATCATACTCCAAATCAACATTATTATCCAAAAAAAGAATATTATAATTTGCGAAGTAAAGTAAATTGCAAAATATTTTTATTACTTCCGGGAGAGCGAAAAAATGTGTTTTGAAAATAAATATGATTTACTTTTAATATAACAAAATTATATATAAATGAAATTATTAAAAAGTATTTTTAATATTGTAACGAATTTACATTAAATTACTTAAATTGTCTATAAAAAATGAACTATTTAAATATTTTACTTCCGTGTTCAAATTTAATAAAGTGCTTAATGGACTGACTATATTACGCATATTTTATTATATATTTTACTCTTAATCTAATGCAATAAAAACCTCAATATTTTTTCATTATAATTTATTTTTTTTAGATTTATTTTTTATTTTCAATTTTATTTATTACATTTTTAATGTTTTTAAATTGATTTTCTTCGGGCAATATCCTACAAAAACAATTGTTTACATTTTTATTGGGCAAAAAGTAAAATGTTTTTTTTTAATAAAATTATATAAAAAATATATATTTCAGTTTACACAACAAAAATTTGATATAAACTAGTATTTATATGAACTTATTTTAGTTTATTACTAACAGTTGCTAAAGATAAAAACGGAAAATATTAAATATATGTTTTTACTTAAAATTAAATAAACACACTTAATATTATGTTTTTCTACTAAAAATTTAAATTTTTAATAAAAAATAATATGTTTGCTTACAAATTCATTTTTTATTTAAAAAATTCACTAGAAAATTAGATTAAATTTTTCATAAAAAAATGAAACTTTAAATTCAATTTTTCACTAAAATCAATTTTTCACTAAAATATCAATTTTTCACTAAAATATCAATTTTTCACTAAAAATTCAATTTTTCACAAAAAAATCAATTTTTCACTAAAAATTCAATTTTTCACTAAAAATTCAAATTTTTCACTAAAAATTCAATTTTCACTAAAAATTCAAATTTTCACTAAAAATTCAATTTTTCACTAAAAATTCAAATTTTTCACTAAAAATTCAATTTTTCACTAAAAATTCAAATTTTCACTAAAAATTCAATTTTCACTAAAAATTCAATTTTTCACTAAAAATTCAATTTTTCACTAAAAATTCAATTTTTCACTTAAAATTCAATTTTTCACTAAAAATTCAATTTTTCACTAAAAATTCAATTTTTCACTAAAAATTCAATTTTTCACTAAAAATTCAATTTTTCACTAAAAATTCAATTTTTCACTAAAATTCAATTTTTCACTAAAATTCAATTTTCACTAAAAATTCAATTTTTCACTAAAAATTCAATTTTTCACTAAAAATTCAATTTTTCACTAAAAATTCAATTTTTCACTAAAAATTCAATTTTTCACTAAAAATTCAATTTTTCACTAAAAATTCAATTTTTCACTAAAAATTCAATTTTTCACTAAAAATTCAATTTTTCACTAAAAATTCAATTTTTCACTAAAAATTCAATTTTTCACTAAAAATTCAATTTTTCACTAAAAATTCAATTTTTCACTAAAAATTCAATTTTTCACTAAAAATTCAATTTTTCACTAAAAATTCAATTTTTCACTAAAAATTCAATTTTTCACTAAAAATTCAATTTTTCACCAAAAATTCAATTTTTCACTAAAAATTCAATTTTTCACTAAAAATTCATTTTTTTTACTGAAAGTTCAATTTTTTGCTAAATATTAATTTTTTAACAAAAACATTATTATTTATTTTTCACAGAATGTTCAATTATTCTACAAAAAATTAATATTTTAAATTTAACTTTTTTAAACTCAATTTTTAACTTTTATTTTTCTATAAAATTTTTATTTCACGCTAAAAGGTAAACTACTACTGACCCGGAATCGGTGTGCCTCTGTCCATCCATGAGTGAATACTTTACAACTATTAGGTACAACTTAAGATATATAACTCTTTTCAGATGGCCATATCAAATAATATAAAAAAAAGTACCTTAAAATTTAATAAAGTAATTCCCAAAAAAACATTAATTATATACGAAGTGTATAATGTCTGATAATACAATGAAAATGACGATTCAAAAATTACACATGTCCACTTGGAACCAATTGATAATTAAGTAACCACCTTCGCTGAGAAAATTTTGCTTGCGAGTGGGAATTTTTCCTTTGTGGAAACTGAAAATCCGTCTTCGCAAAGAAAACTTTTCCGCAAATTAGATAAAAGTTTGAAAATTGACAAACAGCGTAATTTGGCATACAATATTAGACACCATGTTGTATGAGTAATAAATAATGAGTTTCATATAAACTAAATATAACTCATACGTCTAGACTACAAAACATATGTAATACATTTTCACAACATAATATTTTATTATTTTTGGCATTGTGGTCTATTTATTTGATATATATTTTTGTATTTGATATTTTTGGCAATCATGAATATATAATGTTTTCAATACATTTTGATTTCATGTTTTGGGGTCAGTTGAATGGTTGTGTCTTGTAGAAGATTTATTTGAATTAAATTGCTATACAAAACAAATATTTATTTTAGTTTATTATACAAAATTTAATGAATATTTAAAAATGTTAAAAAAATAAAATTTTAATATTGGAATTATTTAAAAGGAAAACATATACAAAAAATATATTTGGTTTGATTGAAATCATAAAATAATGGTATTCTATATTTTTAAAATTAATACAAATATAATAAACATGTGAATGGTTTCAATGGTATTCTGTTCATTAGTTGTGAGACATATCATAATAGAAATAAGCAATGATATTATAGTCGTCGAAGCCCGAATATGTAATACCCTACACTACAATATTGGTTATAAGTAGTAGTTACGAAAATTAATGAACAACTCTCGTATAATTAAGTTTTCTGTTTTATTCTTAAGTGTGCAGTGCATTATTGTGACACTAACAATTGTGTTGAATTTGTGCGTTCTAAAATTAAATTTGGTGAAAGGTGAGAGCTAAACGAAATTATGGATCTCGTATAATTTTGCATATAGATTTTTGCTTATTCTTGTATACATTTGACCAGTTATTATTATAATACCAAAGTATATATAAGATTTTTGGACTCAAAAGTGATATTTGGAAGCGACTCTCACATATTTTTGCACATGTTTTTAGAATATGCTTTGTATTTAAGACCTTAAAATCCCATTCCGGAAAAATAATTGTAGGGGAGATGCCTGAAATATATAGGACCGAACATCGCCAATTTCAATAGGCTTCAGCCAAAATAATAATATGTATTAAAAACATGTTATAGCCACACGTAAAACTTATTTTGTGACTCATTAAATATTTATGTGTTACCTTAACACTCACACATACATTCACGTTTGTGAATCATAACGTTTTTGCTAAGTGGTGGAATGTTATGAAGTTTCGCCTCAACCGAATACGACATCCCTACTTATTATGTACCAATAGCAGGCAGACAGACAGACGAACATAGCTAAATCGAATCAGATTTTGATTTAGTGCAAGAATATATATACATTATGCGATCTGATGTGATTCCGCTTCGTTTGTATCCTGAACAACATTACCGTTGTAATTTTTTCGAAAAGTTGCACAAAAAGGGCATTTTGGAAAATAAAGTCGCATCCAAAGATGATTTGCGAAAAAAAGTCGCCATAGGTTTAAATCGCCGAAAATAATATTTTCTTTAACTTTTTCACCATTTTGATTTCCATTATGATTTCGCAGAAGTATCGCTTTTAATTTCGTATGACTCTATCGTTCTTTATTTTAATTTTTTTCATCCGTAAATTATTTGAAAATTTTTAATATGTCCCTTTAAAGCCAAATGGAATGAAAAAATCGTGAAGTTTTATACCAAAAATTCAAATTATAAAAAAGGGGACAAAAAGAGGAAATTTGAAAAAGTACACAAAATGTCACAAGCAGTTGAAATAGTCGCAATTTGCAACTAAGTCGCACCAACGGTAACACTGATCCTGAGAGATTTAAGAACAACTTTTTTATTTTAAAAAAATTATTTTAAACTTTAATTTTACAAAATTTATTTGAAACCTTAACATTTATATAAATTTTATATAAATTTGTCTTTCTTTATGATAACAATTTTTAACATTTACAATTATATTTTGATGAAAATGTAATAAGCAAAATTTGTTTGCGTTTTTCTAAATTAAGAAAAAAAAATTTGAAAATTTCATTAAAATTCTTTTTGTATTTGATTTTCTAATAAAACAAAATTAACATATTCTTATACAAATACATATATATTTAAAAATTTTTATACAAATACACACATACCTAGAAAAAGATATCTAATTTCATACATAACTTTACACACAGGATTTATACGTTTCATTTATAAATGTTTGGAATTCTAATTTCTGCTAATATTTTCATCATTTAAATGTACATTATTATGTACATTAGGGTGGTACTAAATTAATTAACATCAATATACTTCAGATATGTTCAGGATATAAGATATTAAAGTAGTACACGCACAGAAACGTCATTTTGTAATATGTTTGTCGCAAACACATATATATTCGCGTCAGACATTTATTGTTATCATTAACATGTCAACTGTTGAATTTATTTTATTTTGGTAAAAACTTCGATGCTGTAATAAAATAATTTTTATTAAATAAAGAAATATTGTGGTCGCAATTATTTTGAATGACCACATTTTTATTGTTTTTAAACAGCTCGTTATAAAAACTATTGTTATGAGGACAAAATATTATTTTCAGTTGACTTACAACTGAATAAGAACAAATATTTTTTTTGAAACTTGTGTTACAAAAAAATATATATCTGTATCATAATTATTTAGAGATAAAAAATAGGCAATAAAAATAAATAAATTTATATAACGAAAACATTTCAAATAATGTTTACCTTACATAACAACACTTAAGTGACAATAACAATAAATATTTTTATCAACGCAAAACTATATTGCAAATAAACCAATTTTTTGCTGATATAACAATAAAATAAGTGGCGATAACAATGACTTTTTTATTAATGCGAAATTACAGTGCAAATAAATAAATCATTTATTACAATAACAATATTTTTTGTGGTGATAACAATAACTATTGTTATTAATGCAAAATCACAAAACGAATAAACAAGTAATTTAGTTACGATAACAATAGTATGATATGTATTGTTTATAAAAGTTTAAAAAGTCTTTTGGCAAAAGTAATATGAAAAAGTATTTACAATTCCCACCATTTGGGAGCATCCTAATACACATGTAGTTAGTTAATTTCTTTTATTATTATTAATTAAGTTAGAAAAAAGTGAACAACAGAGAACAGAACATTTCCAAGTCTTTCATGTTTTATGTCAAAATGTATAATTATATTAACAAAAAACGTGTATTTCCATTATTATGACAGCAGTGAATATTCACATGTTTTACATGAGTAATCACAATCATCCGTGAAAATAAGAAAATATGTGATAATATTTTGAGCTGTCAAAATGCATATATATTTAATATCTGTGGAAAATCGTGAAAAATTTTAATATTTTTTTAAGTGAAGAAAAATGTGATGAAATAATTAAATCAAGAGTTTTAAAAGTAAAATAATATAATCATATTAATTAAAAAATATAACTCACGAATCATATCATAATAATAAACATGTTTCGTGAAAGGAAAGGAAAATGTGATATTATATTCAATAAAAAGATATCATTTCTTTTTAAAATATATAGAGAATTTTTCAAAAATTTTAATAATCCCAATTTAAATATTTCTAAAAATTTTTCAAAATTGACTTATTTCATTTAATTTACTATCCTGTCCAGCAGAAAAAAAACATTTCAGATGTTTATCTTTAAAATATTTCCATCTTTTCCTTAGGTATATTTCTATCCTATATTCACCCAGATTTACTTCACACGTATTCCCTTTATGACTGCTTTCTAAAATAATAACCAAATTATGAATTTCACAAAAAGCACAAATAAATGTTGCTACCTGTTTGGAAAAAATCTTTAAAAAAAATGTAATAACCAACACTATATTGTTCGTTGCAAATGATTGTTGTAAATATACATTTTTGACCCTCGTATAATGTTTTTCTGAATTATGCTTAAGTGTGCTGTACATTATAGTAACATTTAAGCGGAATTATCAATTTTTATAACAATACCAACGTATATGTGAGATTTAACCCTTCAAAGAGATATTTCGCAAGAGGGGTTATGTTGGACCTATGAGAAATAATGTATACATCCTCATAATTTTTGTACATCGTTTTATAAAATTATACGACTTTTTTCAAGAAAATTTTAAAAACCGCAACCTGCCTTTTATTCAAAAAGTTTACAAGGATAACAAACCAATAGTCCAGACGGACGAACGAACATACATTCCTAAATATGCTAAGAAAATAATTCTGAGTCGAGCGACATAAACAAGATTGGTTATTGGACAGATTTTTAGTTCGTTACGAACTTGGGCACAAAATTTCTTTTTCACAATTGATGATCGAAATTTTAGAGAATTTATGAAATGTACTTCTTCAAATTAACTCGAAAGTGTCTCAACTCTAATCATGAGAAATTTTGTTAAAATCTAAACGTCCAAATTACAGAAATTAATTCGAGTAAAATAAAAACAAGTAAGATTGATACATTCAACTATACCGAATCTTTAATATCCTCGACCACAAATACGTAGTAAATATGTTATGTTTCGAACATACATACTCACACATATAATGACAAATGTATACATTATATAATTTTTTTAGGCCTGGTTTAGGTTGGAATACTAGCCAAAGTATAAACTTCATACTCAAGAATTTGGTTGCCTTAGATATCGGTTATAACTTTTTTCCTTTTTGACCGAAGCAAACGGATAGGACTATAGCAAATATCTAAAATATTGTTCGCTAAAATCGATTGATTGTTTGGGCGTGAAAATGTTTTCAAAAAATGGATGGGTGGGCATAGCGAAATCCGCTTAGTTGTTTTTGTTATGATGCAAGAATATATGTACATTATGGCCACTAAGATGAATTCTTTTCGGCGATACACACATAATTGCAAAGGTAATTGACTGGTGCAGAAAGCCCCAATTGGAATATGCTTTACTTAAGAACATGATTTCGGAAACTAGAACAATTAAATTTTAACTTAAAAGAATTTTATAAATAATTCCATTAAAAAATAATCTTCTTTTCACCTAAGAAATATTTTTTATCACATTTAAAATTGCATAAATTTTAAAAATATTTACATTTTATCATAAAATTTATATTTGTTATTTATAGGAAAAAATATTTTAAATATTTTACTTTAATAATAAATTTACTGTGAATAATGACAAATTCTAATTATTATTTTATTACAGGAAAATATTTAATATTCATTTATGTTAAAAACTATTTAATATAAAATAAACAAAAGTCAATTGATTTTTTTGTTTGTTTGTTTGTTTATGGTAATAAATTTAATAAAGGGTCATTACTAAATTTATTTAATTTAATTTATTATAAAATTATTATTTGTTATAATTTTAGAAATATTTAAATTGTTTAAATTGAGTAAACAATTTTTGTAAAAATTTGATTTTTTTATTTTACTCAACATCACCGTAGGTGATTGGGTATTATGTGTTTTTGCAAAAAGTTTAAAACCGTGTGAACAAAATGCAGACCGCAGTTTAAAAGATATCTTGAAGAGATTTGGCATGTGTCATTAATTTGGCACATTTTCCATTATTTCACTTATCCTCATAAAACGTTTCTCCCGCAATGTCCTTAAATATATTTAATGAAATTTTGCACAAATAAGTGTTATGATATTTTAAAACGATGTTATAAATTAAACGAGAATCAGTCCATTACTTCTCATATTTTTCTTGTACCCATATGACGTCCATAGGAAAATCATTTTAAAACGCACTAATCCCACATAAATGTTAGTACCAGAACTATACTATTAAGCGTAAAAATAAACTAATATCTTTATGCTTTATTAATTTTTTGAAACTACCACTTTTAACCAACAATATGGTGTAGGGTATTAAATAGTCAGGTTTGAAGTACTAAAATTTCTTACTTGTTTTTAATGCCCTTATTGACGTTAATTGACAAATGAATAAAATTTTAAATTTTTGGTAAAAATAATTTGTGCACGTATAATTTAATTTTTTTAAGTGAAATATTAAATATTTGGTTAATGAAGTTTAATTCAATTTAGTCAAACGTTTTTTTTTTTTTTATTTTTCGCGAAAAATGCTTATTTTAAGAAAAACAAAATTTTAATTGAAATATAAATTTTATATTGGAAACTAAATTATTTTTGTTATTAAAAAAATATTTAAATAAAAATATTAGTTTGTTTATATAAGTGAAATAAATGGAAATATATTTTGTAAAAAAATAATCAAAAATTTCTCCAGAAGGCCTTTTCAAACCCCGGACATACTTTGCCAGTATTTTCATTCAGATTTATATATATCCATGATGCGACAGCTTTGAAACGTTAGTGAGATTTATTCAATGGCTTGAAAATTAAAAGAATATTTAAAAAGGCGTTTTGGAATCCACGTGTTTTTGATATAAATCAATAAAGACTCATAAAGTATAATAATAATTATAACAAAATGTCAGTCGACTTAGATATATTTATCTGATCGACAATTCTGTCTGTTCGAAACTTTCTTACTTGAAATCAGCAAAATCGGTTCCATACACAATTTTAGATTCCAATATCTGTACAACCTCAAACAAAAATTCCTTAGAAATTTTGAGATAATGATATCAATATATCAGAATGTAACATCCTATGTTATTGTTATAATTCCTGTAAAATGATTTTATGTAAAAATTTTGTCACTTTCGTCTAAAACGGTCTTAATGGAATTGTAGAGGAGATGTATGTTCTATAAAAAAGAAATTTTATTAATTAAATATCTGAAAATCTATTTTGACGATTGATTTAAATTTTTTTAGGAGTCGAAGTTTTAGCAGAATATTTGTACAGCAAAACGGGTCAGGAAAGGAAGTTATTACCTTTATATTGTTTATATCTTAAATGTGTGATGTTTAACATATATTGAAGAGAATTAAAAACAATAATCTTGCTGAAATAGTGTAAGTCCATATTTAGGAAATCTAAAAATGGTTCCTATATGGAAGCTGTAGCCAAATATATGTCGAATTACTAACGTATGATAAAAACAGATAAAAAGTTGTTGCTGTCATATTCAGGAGAATAAAAACTAATAACCCTATTCCAGGAAAAGCCTTATGCCAGAGCTAGATCCATAAACCGTTTTTATTTATTTTGATATTAAATGATATATATGTGAAAAATTTTATGGAATAATTTCTAACACTGTGATCTATATGACACACTGACTTTGGGGTTTATCAAAATTAATAAATTCTGTGTAAAATTTTTAATGAAAATGTTGAATTTTTTAAAACTCTTACAAAATTTTGGTGAAAGGTTTTAAATAATTGACTTTTAAGGATAATATAGAACAATCCGTCCAAATTTCATTAATTGCACGCAGTCGGCATAGGCGTGAGAATGTTGCTGACAGACAGACGTAACGAATTAGATTTTAATTTAGTGAAAACACATATACATGATTCGGTAGGAGGTTGTAAAAATAATATTTGATATTAAAAATATGTTATCTATCTATTACTCTGCTACTTGCTTATTTTTGAGATGACTCGAAAACGATATTTTTTTCATGCTTTAAATTACTTCTGACATACTTCGGGACATGTGAAAGATAGCGCGTAGTGTGTCCAAATAGATTTTTTTCGATACGTAAAATACCATTATCTTGTCACCTTCAAAGTTGGCCTTCTCGGGTATGTTATATATATTATAAAAAGCCATCAAAAATTAATTTATGAATTGAGACAAAATAAATTTTGTGTACAAAATATCATTGTAATTTTTAACACAATTTTACACATTAAAAAATAGTTTTACACATGTTTTCATACCCTCCACCAGCACCAGCAGAAGTATTGAGGACACTTTTAAATTACCATTTTGAAAACTTTAAATTATCTTGAAAACAACTCAGATCTAACTAAATGAAATTTCACAGGAATTTCTCCACCGAATCAAAAATTACTTAAATCAACATAAGTGTATAATATATACTGATCATTGCTGAATATATAGCTGCACTTCGGTTGTATTTTTTTGTATCAATATTTTTATAAGCGTGAAAAAAGTAAATTTCAAAGTTTTCATTCATAAATTCCAAGAAACATTTTTTGTCAAAAATTTATAAAGAAAATGTGTAATCCACTTTTCATTTAAATTTTCATTTAAATCCATACAAAAAACAAGTAAGAATTTATAGTCGGTCCAGACCGACTATCATACACCACATTTTTGGTTAAAAGTATATAATATTATATGCTTTAAAGGGGAGTTTTTTACAATGGTTCTAACATTCATATCGGATTAGTACGTTCCAAAAAGATCTGTGGACGATAAGTGGAAGCTAAGTGAAATGATATACCAACCCTCGTAAAATTTCGCACTTTGATTTTTGCTAAAATTTTTTGGATTTGACCAAATCTTCGTTTATAAGGTTTACATGGACTGCCAGCAAGTCAGCTAGATGTACGATCATTGTTAAATAGACTCAGAAAGTGATCCTGAGTCAGATCGTACATTGGTGGTTGCAAAAATTTTCTACCCGTTGTAATTTTAGCATAAATACATAATATCTTAATCACCTATGATGGTTAAACGATTCTATCCCACTGCGGAATATATTGTTCCGTTTTTGTCATGTCTTCATGTATCAGTTATAACTGACATCAATGCCAAAGTTTTTAGAAATTGTTTTTAGATTCCTAAAAATGTTAAACACTACGAAAATCCTTTTGAATTATTTCCTTTTAAATTTTGATTACAAAACTTCTAATTTCAAAAAAAAAAAAAAAAATGAGGACAATTTTGTAAAAGAAATTTATTTCAAAGTCATTTATGTTTGTGTATTTCTAAGTCTACTTTAACACCTTCAATGAAAGAAAAGTATTCATTTGAATACAGCGCAGTGTCATTTCAAGGATCTAAACTTACTTAAAGTAAAATTAATTTTTTTTGTTAAGAATTTGTTGAGATTTTCTTTGCAAAAGAAATATTTCATTTAATTTATAAAATTCTTCTTCTTCTAGTTATTTTAGAATTTGTTTATTAAATGTATTTTCTTTCAATTACATAAATTCCTCTGTAAATAATTGCATAAGGAGTTACAGACTTTGGTGTAGAAATAAGGAATTTAATTTCTTTTGAGTTTCATTTTTTTTATTTAACAAAAAAAATAAATAAATAAATCTTTTATGGCAACAATTTATTTTTCACATTCTTCTGACTATTTTTCTCTTGAATTAAAAGAAATATTATTTAAGTCATGTTTTCTTTCGTTTACTTTTTTTCTGCAACAAAGTGCATTTTTAAAATATGCAACTATTTACATATTAAGTATTCATTAAGGAAATCTTGACAAAATCCTAGAGATTGTTGTATAAAAAAAATTGCGTCATAAAATAATTATTTTTCTTTGCCATTTAAAGCAGACAAGCAGTTAAGTCAAGGCAATGATTTTCATTTATGTTTTTTATAAGACATTTTCCGAGTTTTCTTGTTGGATAAAAAAATAAAAACGGCAAAAAATATTAACAGAAGATTTATAAATGATTAAAGTCTGTTATATGATGCCCTACAATCTTTCTGAGAACTTTACAAAAAAAAGTAATGGTTGAACCCATAATTTTCAAAGACTTTATGAGTCATACGTTAAAGTCAATAGACTATTGTTTTTAATCAGTTGAATCGATGTTTTTAGAAATAAATCTGTAAGTATACATATATAAAGCAGGGTGGACATTCAGATTTTTTAAAGCTTTGCCGAATATTTGTTTGCCATTCAGTTTCATGAAAATCCATCCAGCCGATCAAAAGTTAGAGATATTTTTCCCAAAACATCGAATCTGAACCACTTTTCAACTTTTTGAAAACTTTATTCTGGATGATTTTACACGAAATTCGACACAATAGCTTGGCTCTAATAGCAGTGTTATTGAGATGCAAAGTAGCTGGGTTCCTTGGACATAAAAACGTTTAATATTGTGTAATTTTTTTCTCATTTAATTTTTTTCTCTTTATCATTACAGTACTAATAATTTTAATATTTTCTTATACATTTTTCGGATAATTTTCATTTTAAACTTTTAAAGTCTTGAGTCAAAAACCTGACGTAAGATGATGTTTCCAAAAATATTATTTCTATTTTGTTCAAATTTCCTTTGAAAAGCCAAAATTGATGTCAGTATATTTACCTAATCAAAAATTATAGTAATTTGAAATTCGAATTTTTGTGTATTTTTTTATCAAAAAAGTGACTGCATTGATTTTTGTCTAAAATAATTTTTTTCTTAAAACCCAGCTCTAAACTCAAAGAGGTTGATTTGTAAATATTTCGAACTCAGGTATGCTTAGTTATGAATATATTGCAAACTCATTTTTATTATGAAACCAAAGAATTTAAAATATGAATGGTCTTTTTTTAAATCGTCCCTTACAATTTCAGCGATTTCAAATTCCATTTTAAATTCTTAACCAGTTTCACATGAATCTTAAAATGTTTATATTTTCCTAAACACCAATTAGTTATTTCTCTTACATTTCTGACAAATGTACTCTGTTTATACACTCCAAAATGGTGGCTAACTTAGAGAGTGACCAACTACGTTTCTGACCAGATAGGGACCTTTACTAATTTAATCATATCGAAAGCATCTCAGCTCTTAAATATCTCTTTAAATGTTCAGAATTTACAGAGTTTTTAAAAAATTAATTAAAAAATTCAGACACACTCAAAAACGCGAGTTTAAACATAGCATCAATAGTTTATCGTTAAAAAGCTCTACTACAAAATGCACAGTTTTTTCCAAACGAACTCGTATTATATCAGAACGAAAATATATTGTCATATTTGTATAAAATGTCGATTATTGATATTGTAAAATTTGTAGTGAAGTCTTTCGTTTATAAGAAATCATTTTTCAAAACTTTAGCTAAAAACTGGCAGCTGTTCTCTTTTAATTTTGCCTTTATTGTCATTTTAAAAATTCTCAAATGTAACAAAAAACTGGTAGCCGTTCTCTTTTGATTCTTTCTATATATAAAAATTCGATAAAATAAAAAATAGAAAATGAAAGGCAGGTTTTCAGTGTTTTGTATAGTGAAAATTGTCCTATGTAAAGTACATGTATTTTATTTATTTTTTTTTTTTTTCAATTTTGATTTTTTCTTTTATATTGTAAATCTGTGGGTACATTTAATATAAATTAAAAAACAGCAAACAAATATTTTACAAAGTCAATTTTTGACCTTATAATGTGACTTTATCTACCCTGGAGAGTCTACAATAAATTGTTTTTTTTTTACTTATTTTTTTTTCAATGCAGATATTATCAACTCTTATTTAAGCAAATTTCAGTCCATTCTGAAGGCTTCAATATTGATATGAATTACTATGGAACGCCCTAATATTGTTTTTGTGTAACTAGTGAAATGTATTTAAAATTCGACATTACCGAATATAATATAAAAAAAGATGAAAAACTCTTTAAAATACGAATAATTTTGAAAAGAAAAATGTATAAAAAATATCTTTAAAATCTTTGTAATGTTTGCAATTCGTATCTTTGAAATGGTAATTAAAAATGCATATTTTTTCACAAGTTTAATATTTGCTTCACACACTTTTGTCTGCATGAAGAAAATGTATGCAATAATAATTATACAGTTAAGGGCAAAAAAGTATCCTTAAATGGTAGTTAAATTTTTTGTCCATAAAAAATATGTTAATAAATTTTTTTGTATCAGAAATATTTTGTTTATTCAATAAAAATTTAATTATTGAATAATAATTTTTTGCTCTTAATAAAATAAAAGTTTTTCTATAACAATTGTCACATTTTAATTGTAGAATATTTAATTTAACAAAACTGCTTAAAATAAAAAAAATATCTGTATTAATTGATGGCAAGTATTGAACGTTAATGATAAAAGGGAAAAATTGTAAAGAAAAACAAAAATTAAGGGTAATTGGGTCATTAACTTTTTTTTTTTTTGCTTTTTGGTTTGTATACGAAAGTGTGACCATTAAATTCAGAAAAACAAAATAGTTTTTTTTTTTATTATGAATTTAAATATTATGTGATAATGCACTATGAAAGTGCAAAGTGAAAAAATAAAGAATTAAAATTAAAAAACACGATAAATTTTATATTGTGTAAAAAGTATTGTAATATAAATTAAAAAGGCTTAAAAATTAAACAACATTAATTTAACATTAAAAAGACACAGAAAAAATTTAATAATTTAAGGGTGTTTAAATAAACACCCAGATCTACTACTAGAGCTTGAGTAGAGTATTAAAAGTATGTTTGGTCAGGAAAGAATCATCTAAGACCCCATAAGCAATAATAAATTTAGGTCGAAGTCGATTTAAATATATCAGTTTGTTCATTAGATTTATAGAGGTTCAGGTTAAGAATTCTATTTCAATGAAAGTGTATGATTGCTTTTGTATTAATCAGTTCCCTATTTAGAATTAGATTTAAGTAAAGATAACCTTTATTATTTTTAAGTAAAGATAACCTTAAAGTTTAATACCCCTTTCAAATTAGAGACCGCTCTTCCCTGCTAAGTTTCAGGTTTGCGAATGTTATAGTCGGACAAGCCCAATTATGAAATACCCAAACTAACGCTTATGAGAAATTTAACCGTTTAAAAAAAATTTTTGAAGCATAAATTGGCACATCGATTTAAAATATCGTAAGACTTATTTCAGCCAAATTTTGTTAAAATCGCTTTATAAAACCTCGTTACGGAAGGACATTTGTATGTGAGGTATCAAAAATATTGAAACGAACATGGTCAATTACAACAAGCTTTGTCCTTGGATTAAAATGAAAATACCTACTAAATTTAATCAAGATTTTGTAAAAGCTGAGATCTGTATAGGGTTCACAACGTTGGAATGGACAGCCAGCCGGTTAGACAGACAGACGGACATTGTTAAAGTCATTCTGAATTAAAAGGTATATTTAAACGCCATTTTTCTGTATGTTACAAATATTAGCGTAAAACATGATATCCGAGGTACTCCCACATACAAAAAATTATTTGTGCCCTGCTAAAAATATCATATTACGCAGTATTCACTAAAAGAGCGTAATGAAAAATGAATAAAACCTTTATCCGTAATACATGTTTCAATTTTGGAATGTTTTCTCAGATATCAGTGTATAACTTTCTTACTACCAATTTGATTTTGTCGATTTAAAACACGACATTTTTCAGGCCAAATTCCATTGAGTTTAAATACACCACAAGTGATGAAAATGGTGTATTAACTTAGTTATTTCATGCGTAACACTAAGAAGGAAACATCTCAATTCCCATAATGTATATACATATTCGTGCATCGTATTACAGTTTGTCTCACCGTCTGTCTGTTCGACTCTCTGACTTTCTGTGTCCACAAAAATTGACAGACCTCAATGAAATTTGATTTGAGTATTTGCTATAATCTTGAGGAGTTTCCCATTTAAAACCAGTCAAATCAGTATATTAAAAGATATAAATTGATATCTAAGGTAATCAACGAATTTTGGTAAATCTGTCAATTATTATTCTATAAATTTGAATGATATTCCTATAAATTTGATAATATCTATAAATTTGATAATATTAAGTTATATATGCTTTATTTCTGTTCCAAAAGTCATCAAAAAGAAAAAATGTTATATCCAAAAATAAAACTAATTTTATGACTCATTGATTTTTTCTGTGTTATATTTAAGAAAAACGTAAGTATAATGTATAAGTTTGTGAGTGTATATGTACGAAACATAACATATTTACTTCACACGTATTTATTGTTTATATTCGGCATATAGTATTCTTAAAAGTTTTGAACTCACCTTTTTGGTGTTACAAACGTAATAACAAAGTAAGTGTGCTTTCTTCACCAAATGTGGTGTTAGAGGAAATAAACTTGTATGTATTTTCGAAAAATTGTCTTCAAAACCTCTGTGATATCCTTATTTTGCAGGTATCAAAAATTAGCAATGACTCAACTTTCATTGTTCGTCTAAATTTTATGATTATCTCAGGAACAATATTGTCAAATTTCATTAAATAGACGTGAGTATATTTTTTTGATAACGAATGGCAAAGTCAATGTGAATTTTGATTTGTTCCAAAAAGTTATAACTTATGGTTTAATAAGTTGAAATCTAAATGGAAATCACTTTCATTTTTTAAGCGAATTAAAATACCATAATATAACTATTTTTAATATGGGTTCAAAATTTTTAACACAGCTACCCGTTGTAAGAAGGTTTTGTCATACCCTTAAAATCAGGGAAAAATTGAAGAAAGGGACCTCAAAGTGTATTTATCATGCTTTCTGAAAATAAATTACAATTAAATGCTTAAGTTAAACCACATTAGAATACAAAACATTTTATTCCATTATTCGAAAGGGAAGAAAAATAATAATAAAAAAAACTTTTAAATAAACCACATGTTACTTCCGAAAATTACAAATGTTGTAAACCAAAAAAAAAACTTTTATTTTATTTTGTTTATTTATATTTTGTCTATATCTGTATTCTTCTTTTATAAATAATAAAGTAACAACAATAACGGAAACAACCATTTTTAATTTATAACATTTTGAATTTAAACAAAAATAATATAAAAAAATGTAATAAAAGTCAACATAAGTTTATAACTTAAATCTATTTAAGTGAGAATACACAGTGGGCTTTTTGTAAGAAATATATTAAATGTAAAACCACATTTCTTATTAAGTACGATACACATACATAACTTGTGAGGGTTTACTATGTTTTTTATTTTATATATAAAACAACAAAGAGATCATTTAAGACCCTATAACAATCAAAAGGGAACAGCTGCTGTTTTTTTTTTTTTTTTTTTTTTATAAACGTAATATTGACATAAATTTCACAAAATACTATTAATGATTTGATCAAAAAATCATTTTACATATATATTTTCTACAGAAAATACGATTACATATGTCGGAAATCTCTTTAAATTTAGAATATATTAAGACCACCCGATTTGGGTTTGATGTTTATTAAGCAGGAAAATATTAATTTTTTGCTTAAATAATTCTGATTTCTTTAAAATTGGTCCATATATGACAAATAAGATCATTTTCTGGAAATAAGTCTTGATTTAGAAAAACATCTTAATGTTTTTAACAGTCTATAAGACACTAACTAAAATTCCTATCAGTACTATTTTTAGTTAATCTGTACTTTTCGATTATAAATTACATATACTTATACACATACTTATTTTCAGCTCTCTTTAACGACTCTCCATCTCTGTTAAATACATATCACATTCACATAAATATTTATAAGTTTTGTCATTCAGATTTACAAATCATGTTTTTAGGAGATTTCTCAATAATCTTTGAATGTTTTTAATGGTTGAAAAACTAATTGACCTTATTGATTTCTTGTCTATGGAAAATAAGTACTTAAGCTTCGATACAAATATGTTCCATTTTAATGCCAAATTAGCTTAACTCTTTAAATGCAAAAACATACAAAAGTAACATTATTAAGACAACTTCATTCAACTTGTATCTGTTGTGGTAATTAAAAGCAAATGAACACCATATTTAGACAGAAGTGATTATTGGAACAAAAATTGAATAGAAAAACAAAAAGTATTAAATAACATTTGAGTACATTGAAACCGAAATTAAAGATGGAGCAGATCTTTGTATGTAAAAGTTTTAATTATTTATATAAGGATAATTAACTAAACATTTTAAGATAAAGATTAGGAAATTAAAAAAAGCAGGAAACTATTTCGCAACAGTCTTTTTTTCTATAAGCTATAATAAATGAAATTTCCATGATTATAAAGGGAACACAAAGTTGATTATTTCAACGAAAATCTAAGTAAATCTTCATAAAATGTATAAAGATTAAAATATTTTATTATCAAAGGATTTCATAAATCTGGGAAGGAAATTTTATGTTGACGCAATTGCTAAGTATCGACCGATAAACTTAAAATAAATGAAAAATTCATTTCACACAAAAAACTCATTTCCGGAAATGGCATTGTGTGGAAGCCACAGATAATAAAAATCAATTACACAAATAATTCTGATGAGACTCAGGAAAAAAATTGATTATTTGCTTTAAACCCTATTCCGAGATGGCGACTACATATATATTAAAATGAGTGAATTATTTTCAAAAAGTTGGACCAGCATTCAAAAGTCTGTCGTCAAACTGTTTCTAATGATATGAAACAGTACTAGGAGATCCTGTCGTTGATAGAAAACCTTGTTCAAGTAAAGTGAGTGATCCGCCAATAATTGGAAAGAATTTTCAAAAGAGCTCTCAATACATCCGGAAGGAAAGCATCCTGTTAATCTGTTTAAAATTTTGGGGAGAAAAACAGAGCACGGAAATCGAAGTCAAGTTGTATGAAAAACATATTTTTGTAGAATATGTAAAGAGATGTATATTCTGGCATATTTTTTCAACTTCCTGGTTAAAAATTTAATGGAGGAGGGAATATTGTAGAAAAGATTCGGACAGTCATAATTAACCAAAAGTTTCTTGTTTCATTGACAAATTTAAAGCAGTTTTTCATCTGACTTAGCGAAAACAATAACTGTTTTCATAATAAATTACTAGAGTTTTTTTTTTGACAGTGTTAGTATTAGATTATAAAAGAATACTTACCCTACTGATTTTTCTGTAATAAGCGATATAGTAAAACTCTCACAAAAAATTTTGAATCTTACACATCTTTTCCGTTGTGAAATTCATCATGAACATATTTTATTAAAAATAGAAGAATATATCGTTAGATTATATTTTTAACAATAAAAACTCCAAAAAATTACAAAATATCGATATAGTATTTATATTATAATAAAAAGTTATCATTAAAAGGTTAATAAGACTATAATGCAGAACATTGTTGGATCGGTATATTGTATTTTTAGGATCCATATTTATGGAGTTTTAAGTTAAAAGCGTTTTACAAATGTGCACCCAGAATTCAAAATTTTCAAGTTTCAATTAAGGAAAAGCTAAAGTCTAATGTCCATTTAAAAATTCTAATAAAATTATAACACGTAATAAATAAATATAATAAAATTTTTGTTAGCAATAATCAAGATTAAAAAAAAATATTAAATTGAAATTCATATAAATTATCATAATTAATTTAATTAAAAGAAAAATATACATTTTTTGTATTTGTGTTTAATTAGTCTGATTTAAATCTTTCAGCTTTTCTACAATCTAAATATCTCTTAATATATTATTTTTTTAGTTCATTTTTTTATTACAATAAAAATAAAATATATTTAACGTATAATAAATATATTTTTAAAAATTACTTATACGCCTAAATAAAATAAATAATGTTATATAGAAAAATGTTAAATTAAATTATACTCATGATAAATTATATTACATTATTATTACACAAATAAGTTATTAACATAATAATTTATATAAATGAATAATAATTTACAAAGTTCTTTAGTACTACAAGTGAAGAACATCGAAATATAAATACAATTCGCATCTACTTCAATATGTCCGAAAATTAGGAGCTTCATCGATGAAGTCTTCAGGGAAAAACAAACAAAAGACAGTAATATGTACGGAGAGCAAATTTAAAATAACATTTCTTACGAGCATGTGATGTTAAGTCCAATAAAGGCCTATCATGTCGCAAAAAACTAAACAGAATATTTAGTATTTAAATAAGACACTGACAGCGGTTGAAGTAAATGAGACATCATAGCTTATCTATGCGCGAAACAAGGAACGTCTATTCATTCATACTCTTGTCTCCTATAATTATCTAACATCTCTTTTCTTCATCTACATATTTATTAAAATCTCCCGACCAACAACTATGTACTTTTTTAATAATATAAAAAAAAAAACAATTTAATTTTGCCTGGAAATTTGTTTTTCAGAACTGATCGCATAACGTAAAATGTCCTTAAAATCCTTTCAAAAAATTTTATTAGTTCCACCGAATGGATTTTATTTAAACAACGCTGTTCGAAAAATATCTGCAAATTTATTTCTACTAGAAACTTCGTAAAATTTTACTAATTCAAATATCAATTCAGTTTGAAAGGGGTCATCTTTCTGTTTCCAGATAAAAATAAGACACTACAAGGAATATGAATTTGATACCCAAAAAGCTTCTTTGCGATATTTTGAGGATTGGGAAGGTTTGTGTTTTGAAAATTTTGTATGTTCTTTGAAAGGAAAAACTTCTTAAAGAAAAAGACGCAGTCACATGACATCGGTTTTTGATTCGGGCAAAGCGTTAATTATTGCGATTTTCAGAGAAAGTCTATCTGAATTCCATATGTCATTTAGATCGGAGTTATTATTATTATGAACTCCAGAATTCAGTTGCTGAAATTTGATAGATTTCTTTTTAAAGACAATATATTATATATTTTCATACGTTTGTGATTGTGTATGTGAATGTGATGTGCACAAAACATAACATATTTGTTGTTGAAGATTCGGCACTGTTCACTATAGCAATGTTACTTGTTTTTTTCGCTGTTCATCACGATACTTAATATTTTTTGTACCACTCTGTAGTTTAATACAAATAGTCCTCAAACTTAAATAAATAAAAATGAAACATGAAAAACAAATTAATAATTGAAATAACAATTAAAATAAAATATCTATTAATTCATCATAATTCTATTAAAATTAATTGAAGCATGTAAAGCATGTAAATTGAAAATTTCTAAAACAATTAAAATATTTTAAATAAATATTTAATATCAAATAAACTTTTAAAACTTACAAATTAATTTAAATTAAAGTTAATTGATTTATAATAAAAAAATAAAAAAGTAAAATAAATATTATAGAGAATTTCAAATATAAATAATATCAGATTATAATTCATAAAAGACTTAATTCCACAAAAATTTTCCTTAGTTTAAACTTTCGAAAGTAGTTATGAACTTTATTAAAAAATTATTCAATGAGCATTTTGCCAATTCATTCTGACCCAGTCGGTTCTAAAATGTTAGTTAATATTTGCATAATACGAGAGCTACCTCTTCCGTTGATCCTCATTTGTACTACATTTTGTACACTAAAACTATTTCCTTGAAAACGTTTATGGATTCGAATTTAAAAATTATTGCTGTTAAGTTCTTTACATAATCATTATTTTCTTTATATGGGGGTACTTTTCCCATGTTCCTATCCGTCATCTCCTTGGCCTTTTGCGTCCTATATTTCGACAAATATAACAGATATTCTGGAAAGTGATTGGAACTAAATTTTAGAACTCTCGCTGCTACAGTTCTTTAAATAATCGATAATAAATATTTGCTTTGTATGGCGGTACCACTCTGCCTGGATCTATTGAAATTTTTTATTATCTATGTAATGTTTTGGTTAATTTCAGTAAAATCGGTCCAGTAGTTTAGATGTCCATAAGCCCCAAAATAAAAACAGATTCATTTAAATATACACTGAACCAAAAAAGTAGTAATTATAATAAGAAAGAGTGTAGAATAGAAAAAAGTAGGTTAAGTAAAAGTCAAAGAAACCTTTATTCATCATAATGAAAAGTTTCCTTAATTTTTTGCTTCAGTGTAGATAGATAATATATTATTATTCAAATCAATAACAAAATTCTATCTTTAAACTAAATTTAATAAGATTATTTTCACCAACACCATACTTCCTCTTTTAAAAAATATAATGTTTAGAAATTTTGCATCCAAAACTCTATAGATGCTATTTCAAATGTTCGCCTACTTCGTGTTACTCAATCTGTTGGGATGTCAATATTCTCTTTTACAAATAAATTTGATATTTGCAAATCCGTTTACGTAATCATTCAAATTTATTCCAAAATATTTTTCCTCAATAGGATTAACGATAACTGTTTTAAGAGTATTTTTGTTTTCTGTTTTTATTTACAATGATTAATCATCGTATGATTACAGTGAAAAATATGTAATTATTGTATGCTCGTGTAAATTTGTGTCAAATAGACATGAGCCACAGAGCACACCATCATAGACATTGAAATACATAAAATTTGTTTACTCTACACCCGGATTACCATAAATGAGATTAGTGTGTTATTGGAAAAAAACGCAAAATTATTGTGAAAGCAATAAAACTTATTTGATCGAATTTTGTAAATTATTTCTTTGCTGTTTTTATTAATTTATTATTTTCAAATTATTCGCAAAGTAGTTATGGTATTTTTTTACAATGAGAAAAGACTTTAAAATTTCTTGAAAATTTATATTTAAATTGAAAACTTGGTATATTAGAAAATAAAGAAAATTTAAGTAAACAATTTAATTTTTACTAAAAATTTAATTTTTAGCAAAAAAATTAATTTTTAGTGAAAAAATTAATTTTTAGTGAAAAAAATAATTTTTAGTAAAAAATTTAATTTTTAGTGAAAAATTAATTTTTTAGTGAAAAATTAAATTTTTAGTAAAAAATTTAATTTTTAGTGAAAAATTGAATTTTTAGTAAAAAACTAAATTTTTAGTAAAAATTTAATTTTTAATGAAAAATTTAATTTTTAGTAAAAAATTTAATTTTTAGTGAAAAATTTAATTTTTAGTAAAAAAATAAATTTTTAGTAAAAAATTTAATCTTTAGTAAAAAGTTTCATCTTTAGTGAGAAATTGAATTTATAATAAAATACTGAATTTTAAGTTCAAAATTTAATTTTAAGTAAAAAATGAAATTTTTAGTGAAAAATTAAATTTTTTGCAAAAAAATGGATTTTTTGGTGTGAAATAAAATTTCTAGTAAAAAGTTAAATTTTTAGTTGAAAATTTAATTTTCAATAGATACATTTAGTGAAAAATTGAATATTTAGTAAAAGATTGACATTTTAGGGAAATATTTTTTTTTTTTTTTTTTGAAAAATTTAATTTTTTTGTGATAAATTTAATTTTAAGTGAAAAATTATTATTTTTTTTTTTGTGAAAAATTGAACTTTTTTTGAAAAATTTAAATTTTTATTTGCATTTTAGCTTTTATATTTTACATTTCTTTATATCAAAAACTTAAATTACAACTTCCTTTAATACTCATTGGTAGTTATTTCAAATATTTAATTAAAATAGTTCTCATTTGAGTGCTAATGGGAATTGAATGATTGTAAAATAAGAGTTTATTTTGCATTTTCAATTGAGTTTTTTTTTAATATTTTTAAATATACAATTGATTGTTACTTTAGTCCAATTAATTAAAAATTTCTTTCAAAGTCAATTTAAATATGAGATTGTACTTGTTCGTTCATTCATCTGAAAACCTTAAACCAGAATGAAATTATTTTCCAAATCATTATAAAACTTGTAAATGATGGAATCATTTCAATCTCATGTACAATTAGAATAAAATAAAACGAGAAATTCAATCCGAACACATTATGCCCTTAAACTGTTAGCAAGTAAAAATTTACTGTAAAATAGACAATAGCAAATTATAAGACTAAATTTCTGTAATTTCTTGCGTACCAACAATATATGTTTTTGTACGTTGTAGTCAATGGATATTTCCTAAAATCGTACCAAAATCTAATTAGTACCTCCTGGAATGGGTTAACCTGTAGTTTGTGTAATAAAAAATTACATCTAAGTCAAGTTTTTCTCTGCTGAATTGAATTCCTGAGGATCTTCAATGCAGAAAACTATCATTTATAGCGGTGATCTCGTATAACTAGACATTCAAGGCTTTTCATGATTGAGGTATGTAAGGTTCCGCTAAAGTGATCCCAGTTGAACCAATGCATACCGATACTTTCTTTTACAAGGAAATTGTAGTAATTCCTAGAAGAAAAATTGACTTTCTATGAGAGGTACTCTACATGTCTACCATGATGTTTTCAAAACAGCAAGCGGGATGGGGCAGGTGTATATATAAAATCTCATTTAACTGTGTAATAAATGCATTATAGAATAGTCATTATAGAATATTCGAAAGCAGTATTATCTCACATGCGTATAGTAAAGTCGACATAAAGTCCCGGTGGGTATGTACTTTTAATATCATGTTAACTAAGCACGTGAAGAAAAATTTAAAAATGTGATTTTTTGAATTTTATCCTGAAGATTCCATATTTATTGACGTGTGAAAAATTTAATACCCAACAATTTTGAATACTTAGTGGTTTCCATAACTAGATTCTGTTTTAAAATTTACGCTTTAGAGTTTAAGGACATATAGATAAAACAAAAATGTTAATGATAAAATGGTTAGTTTCGTGTGAATCTGGAATTAGTGCTATAAAGTTTTTCGAAACAGAATTTCAATTAATTAAGTCTTCAAGAAAAATATATTTTTTTATGTATTTCAAACCAAAGTTTTATTTCAGATGTAAAAATGTTAAGAAAAAATTGGTAAACTGGATGGAAATATTGACCTCAATTTTTGTTTGATAAGTAATTTTCTTTTTAGAAAGGTAAAATAAAAATTAATAGGATCGGACAATACTTTTGAATATAACTTTTAAAAAATTGACTTAAGGTTTTCGAAATTTTGAAAGTTTAAAACTCGAAAAGAGATAAATATTAGGTGTTTTTAATGGCCTCATCAGGGGCCATAAGACAGTATAGCTTTTGATAAGACCTTCTAATTAAATCAGAGACAAAAATGCGGATCGTGTTTAAAAAGATTTAATCTTCGAGTTACTACTTTGCGCTTAGATTGACATACTCCTTTGATCCAGCAGATCAAAAGTTTTAGATTTTTTTCAAAAAATATTTTCTGTTTATTCTTAAACGTGATGTTGCAGCATTCAAAAATTGTATAGAAAATGTTACAAGAACATGAGACCAATTCAGACATCTAAGATGAAGATCACCTGTTGATTTTGATCTGAATTTATACATTTGTTTTGTGGCTTATATATGTAAATTCCAGCCTGGCTCAATAAGGTGGAAAATGAACCATTAAGTCATCTAATATGGCAAAAAAAAAAAGACCTGTGACTTCAATGGAACATTCATATCCGGATCTCTGGTTACTGGGTTCTTGGTATTTATGCCACTGGTGTAGTTCTCCAATTTAACGAAATCTGTTAAAGCTGAGGAAACTTTTTCATAATCTTCTGTAATCGAAGATTCATTTCCAGCGTTTTACATAAACTTGCACTTGGCTTTACGATCACTCAATGGCTTTCTCAGAAATCTGTTCTCAAACAAGAAAAATAGCTTCTTGTAGCATTTTTTTCTTTTTTCGATGTCAAAAATACATTAACGACGCTTAAAAATATAGGATTCTTATTGCGTGTCAATTGAAACGATAATTGAAGTAGTGGGAATCTTTATTCAAAATACGCACGTGTGATGATAATGTTTTTAGGTTAATAATTTCAGAAGGAGATTTGATTTGGGGACTAGATTCATTTGGTTTCCGATTTTAAACAAATTTAACATGGTGATTTTAAAGTACAGGAAACTGATTTGTGGTAATTGATTAATAGACGTAATTATGGATCAATTACAATAAAAATCGATCCGATTCGTCTTTCGATCTTACTAATGTAAAATCAACGCTGAAAAATAATGTAATTAAATACATTAATAAAATTAAACTAAAATTATTAAATATTTAACTCATAACGCTCCTTTTACTCATATAACTGAACCTAAAGTAAAATAGGTTAATTTAAATCGATCCATTAAGAAAATATCTGTTTATATAGAATCAACAAAATACATACACATATATAGAAAAATAAACAAAAGATAAAACATAATGACACACACAAGGATTTTCACACATTTCAGCCTGTCAAAATATATAAAAAGAGATAAACTGCAAACCGACAACCAGTGTGTACGATTCACATACATTCTATATATATTTTTTTTTTTGATTTGATTACTAAAGGATTTTATTACCAGCTCAAGTATTTTCTCATCACGTAAAGGATGAACAAATATTGGGATTTTTTTTTTGGAAACAAAAAATAACATTTGAAAATGTTGCTTTTTGTAGAAAAGAGAAGGGAATAGAAAATTTATTTATTTTCTGGAAAATTAAAATCGAGTTTGTTTAGTAAAGTAAATTTATCAGTCAATGAAATTTTGATGTTTTTTTTAAGTATGAACAATTTTTGTTTTTTTTATAATTTAGTAAAGATTCTATTAACCACTTTTAAAATATAGTCTTTATATCCTACTCGAGCATAAGGGGTTGAGGTATTAAGCATTTGTGCATAAGTTCAAAATTTTTTGCAGAAGTTTCAGAATTACTTTCTGAGTCGATTTAACGATGTTCTTCCGTCCGTCTGGCTGGCTGTCCATGTATGGATTTTGCACAAAATGCAGGTCACAATTTTAGAGACGATACCTGTTGAAATTGGCGATGGTGAGTCCATTAACCTAGCCTTTATACAAATCTTCCTTTCGGGAAGGGATTTTAATAAAAGTCCTGAATATCAAACGATTTTTGCGGAGTTTGTCACAAATAAATCTTCTTAAACGATGTACCAAATTATACAAGGACATGTTCATTATTTGTCATAAATCCCACACAATACCCCCTAAAAATATGACTTTGAAGGATTTACTTTTTTTAGGACCAACTGAGAATAAACTTAAGCAAAAATCATAATTTCCTATAGCACCCGTATAATCCCCACAGAGAAGGTCCTTTTAAAATTCCACATTTATATCAGTACCATAATATAAAACACTCTTAAGCATAAATTAGAAAGTAAATGTATGCGACGGTCGTTCTTTAATTTTTGGTAACTACAATTAATAACTAACAATATGGTGTAGGGTATTAAAGAGTCGGGTTTGATCGTCTGTAGCTTTTACTTATTTAATTATTGTATTAGGTTTTACTTAGACTAATTTTAAATTAAACTACTTTTACAACGTTATATTTGTAATGAGGTTGTTGTTTTATTTGCTAAATACTATTTAAAGCTGAGAAATATTAATCCAGATTTTCTCTTCTAATAAAAGAAAATAAAACTTGAGTAAGAAAAGCAAAATTACCATTTTAATTAAATTTTCTTTTTAATATATTTACAAAAATAGTTAGAGTAAGTAAAAAATTGGCGTTTTGTAAATACCCCGCTCTGGTAATATCCTGTAGAGTAGTTTCAGATATATGAGTTTAAGTCCGTCTGATTAAAAACGCACTATGTGCAACGCAATCCACTGTATGATTTTTAAGATATATATCATTAGCGGAGGGTACTATTTTCTTATTTCGATAATCTAGATTAATGCTTTACAATAGTCTAAATCAGCTCCAAAGAAATTTCTCATTATATGACAAATTTATAGACAGACTTTTGGATAATGTTTAATTGTCTGATGTAAGAATATTACGCATTACTTAAACATTTCGTACAAAATTATCAAACTAATCGGGCTGCTTTCTGATCAAAAATTATTATATTGCTGATGCTCCAGGAAAATATTAAAGAAAAGTTTAGAGCCCAAAATCAGTCAAAATTTTCCAAAAATTGGCAAGCAATATTTGGCGTGCGGCATTATAAGCAAAAAGGCTACTTTTGGTCTTACTTGGCATCCCGTCACTAAGGTGAACAAGCAATTGTGTGGTGCAAGCACAACAATGTGGTATTTATACTAAGAGAGGCAAATTTTGTAAACTGCCCGAAGCTAAGGTCAGTGGACAGATATTGGGCTTTAAAAAAATTAAAGAACACAGAAAAGATTTCCAAAATTTCGGTATGACTTACTTGTTCTAGCAAAGTGACAGGAAGCACTATAAAGATGAAGAGCTTCCGAAAAAGATTTTAAATTTCACCACTAGCTATTTAAACTATAAAAATATATTTCATTATAAATTGTAATAATAATGAAAATCAAATAAAATATTAAATAATAAGTTTAATAGTTTCGTTTTTTGTTTGATAAGAATTTTTCGATCTCAGTCTTTAGACTTCGTAGACCTCTTTTTTATTCCGACTTAACATCTTGTCAAACATCTTATCAAAGAAATTGGATAAACTTTGGCTCCTGATTTCTAACATTCGAATTTTATAGAATTCAAATTATTACAGTGATAATATGAACGTTTCATTAAAAAGGCATAA